>SCDS01000452.1:0-36378 GCA_004149465.1 Drosophila nigromelanica
TTTTTTCTTCTTAAGTTTACGGATCACCACGCTTACCTCTTCAAGACGTATGGGCTTGATAGGTGAGCTCGTCTGTAGCGGGGCAGAGAGGATGTTCGTGGGTGGATTTCATAAATAATTCTTATTATAAATCTTATTTTTTGAAACATGTATTTAAAGTTAAAAATTAAATATAATTAAAAAATAATAATTAAATAAAATACTACTAAATAATATACTATACTTCATTCATCATAATAATAATGGTATAAATAATATTAAAATAAAAAATATCCTGCATGAGTTCTTTTGAGTAAAAAACAGACCCGTTTACCACTTTTGCCTTATTAAATATAATTCTCACAATAAGAATTTTAATTGGTATACATTTACAGCTGAGTTCATATAAAGCTTAAATTTCATGTGCATAATTTTTACGTTCTATATGAACCCATCAATAAATGGCACAGGTCCAGTGAATTAATAATTGATTAAAAGACTGTTCGCTCAACGCCTGTAACGGATACAGCTCTCTTTGCCGTAGCGTCCATTGAATATATGCGCGATGTCAACGCCCAAATTCATATCGGACTTATAATTGATGGGCAAAACCGGCGGCAGACGTTTCTCGACCCAACGTATTGGCCGCCTCAATTCCTCGACACTGGTGTCCAACTTGATGCCACATTTGCCCATATGCTGCTTGAACTTGTTTGGCTTGTGCACCCTATCGTAGGGATCGCGATAGTAATCGCGATAGTTCTGGCACTCCAAGTAAAACGCATCGATTCTCGCCACATCAGCATAGTCCACAATGGACAGACCGATCTCTGGCACAAAACCCAAAACGGCACGACGATGGCGCTGGGCGCTCCGGGACACGGTCAGCATGTCGACCTCGGGTATTTTATCGAAATTCATATTTGGATATCGCCAATTAAAAACGTTGCACAACAATCAAATTAAAATGAATAATTGAAAGTCTTAAAATATCAAAACGATTTCATTTGAACCAAATTTAATGACAAAAATGCTTGAAATATAATGCAAAAAAAATAATTAAATTACAGTTAAGAAAAGGCAGCTTCGATTTGGACAATGTGTATTAAATAGCTAGGGTATTTTTATTTGGTAACGACTCATTTTTTAAATACGGAATCAATTTAGAGGTCAAATCCGGACCAAAATGCCATCAAACATGAAAATCGTATTATTTTTGACAAAGTTATGGAAGTTTGAAACATGGGAGCAATGGATCCCAGACTTTTGTCAATTTTAACATGATTTTTGACCAAAAATTTGACCCTCCCAGAATTTTATTTTCATAATGGATATAATTTGAATGCAGAATCAAATAAAAATTTTGGGAGATTGAAACATGTGAGCTATGGATCTAACACTTTAACATGTCAAACTTTTTGTCAATTTTATCATAATTTTTGATAAAAAATTTGACCTCCTCAGAATCGGGTGTAATGTCGAATTATGACAATAACAACCGATTAAAAAAATAAATTCGCAATTTTAAATTTTGAAAAAAAAAATGTCTGGAAATAAGTAAGGGGAGGGGCGGAGGGGGGTACATAATTTTTTGACCAAAAATTTCAAAAAAAAATTAATTTTTTATAATGATAAAAACATAATAATCGGTTCATTTTTGGCAAAGTTATGGGAGTTTGAAACAACATTTTTGGTCTATTTTGTCAAACAAACGGTTTAGTTTTTTTGGGAGTTTAATATATTTTTGTCTATTTTAATGTCTCAAAAATGTATTCCGCTAGAGCTCTTAAAGTTGAGGTAATGCTGGTAACATAACCGATTACAAAAACTATATGAAGATATTGACCTACCAAAGACGCCTTGTTAACATAATCCCAACTTGGGGCAATAAAAAAAAACTTAACAAACCAACAATCGAAAATATTAACATCCCCAATAAAAAATGCACAACCGATTTGACCTCAATATACCTCATGTGTCTCTTTTCCTCTCATCCACTCGTCGAAAAGTCAATATTAAACCAAGCGATTATGTTAAAAAAATAGGAATCACTTTTGGTCTGGGACCATAATAAATGTAAATATGCCCAAAGACTGAACCCAAACCAGAGGACCAGGAAAAAGTGTCACAGCAAGTGGGGGTTGGGAGGGGAGAGTGTTATAACTGCTTATTGTGCTGATTAAAAATGGAGATGGAAATGAAGAAGGAGAACAATTTGAAGGATGTTCAGCAGCTGTTGACAACGAACAAAAAACAAAAAAAAAGTTGTCGTTTGCTATTGACATTTGACAGGGACGCGTGGGTTGGCCCCCAGGTGGGGGGTGGGAGTTGTTGGGGAATGTTGTTAAGCTGGATTTTACTAGCTGGTAACTCAATTGCTTTTTATTCTATTATTACTTTACTTCACTTTATAATATAATATATTATTTTTTGCCTTGTTTTTAGCATTTAAAATAACCGCGGGTGTGATTTTTTTTATATATAATTTTTTTTTTTTTGTTTTATTTTTACCCAGCCAAGTGAGTCGAATCCCTTCAGGCTGGGGGTCGAGAGCTACTGAAAGTCCTGTCATGATTAAATTTGTGTGTTAACCGCTTTTAAGCCGGTTGCCTTGTTATTGTAGCCTGCTTAAATATGCTGCTCGGGTGCGGAGCACGCTGCCATTTGATTGCATTAAAGCCAGTCGCCTCCCCCTTGCAGATGATTGACACGCTGTTGCGGTTACTAGGATGTTGGCCCGGACTGTGAGCTGTGCTTACAGAAGCATAAATCTGTTCTTGAAACACAAACATTAAATAATATCAAGCTGTTTGGTCATTAGCTTTTTGCAAGCGAGCACAAGTATTTGGGTATTTATTACACAAAATATTACTTGCAATTTATTTATTATTTTTAATTTTTTTTTTAAATTGTTTAAGAAAAGCCAGTCATAAGAAAAACCAGTCATATTGGTCTCTAACTTTTGATGCTGCTCTTATGAATTTACATAGTGGTAAATATTAACTATTCCACTTTAGGTGACAATTTCAGGGATGGTTCGATTTAAGGACATTATTTCGATGGTACGAATAATATTTTGTATTTATATTTATTTCGAGAAAATTATTAAAAATAAAAATGAATAAAAAAATCATTATCAAAATAAATTCAATTCATATTTCGTTTTAAATACCCAAATTCTTTAAGGTCAGCATTCGATATTTTATCGATTCGCTGACTTTTTAAGTAAAGGTCCTTACATAAACCGGGCGCAGACTTTGCAATCAATTTGCCTTAACATAAAACCAGGACAAACAAAGTCTAGCCTTGGAAAAAGAGCAGACCAAAAACCAAAACCAAAACCAGTTGATAGTTATTTGTTGTATTTGTTTTGTTGTTTGGCTTTTGTTTGAGATGCCGATGTCGAGTACAATGATCGGTTTAATATGTTAAGGGCTTGAAACCGCCGATGACGACAACAAAAATAACAACAACAACAGCAACAGCAGCAGTTGCAACAGCAACAACAACAACAACAACTGTTGAGGCATAATCAACTGGCAGGCAGGATGGAAAGATACGCCCACGACTGCAAAAGTATCTGTGTATCTGCAGCTTGGCCTTCGTTTGCCCTGCGTCTTTTTCCTGTTTATTATTTCCACATCGTAGATGCGATTGGAGGGGGAGGGGGGATGGGGGAGGGGGGATAGCGGCTGAGGCACGCCAACGCATTTGTCGTTGTGTGATTTACATAATGTCCTTGTCGACAGCAACGGCAGCTCCCTCTTTCGCTCTCAGTCTCTCTCTCTCTCTCTCCCACTCACTGTCTCTCTTTCGCTCTTCGACTAGTTTAAAAATATTAACTGTCAATTTGTATTTGGCAACACTTGGCTGAAGGGGCATTTACGAGCGGCACAAGCGGAAGGGCAAACAAGTCGGAACGTTGCAGTCGGGTGTAACCGACTGTGCAATACTCAGTCACAGTATTCTAAGAGCTTAATAATATATTTCTACTTTGGGAAAATATAATTTTTATAATTTATTATGGTAGTCGAAATTTTTGGAATCGATCATTCGAAAGTATTCAACTTTGGTGGTTTTTCGCGTTGGTTTTCCACACTTCCCAGTGGACGTATAAAAAAACTGATTTTTAAAAGAGCTCTTCAGTAATCTGTCTACAAAATTTGATGTATTTAGCATCAAAACTGATTAAATTGAATAAATTGGGTGTACACGAATTTCAAGCTTCTTTAGCGGAGACGGACATTGCACAAACTCAATATACCCTTCTCACTTCGTGAACGAGTATAAATACCAGTGGCAAGTTGTGAATAAATTTGAAGAACGCGAGCCAACCCAGAGAAGTGCACTTGAAATTGGCGAAGTCCATTGATGAGTAAATACCCTGTTCCCTCAACGCATGTTTAATGAATTGTGTAACAGCGAAATGAAGTTAAATATATGACATATATATTATATAAATAATTGTTATGAATTTTCGGCTTTAAACTGCGATTTGATTTTTAATGAATTAAATTAATTATATAATTTGATTTTTTTTATCAAATTCCTTACTGAAATATATCTTGCTGAACTTAAAATATAAATCTACATTATATATATCGAATTTACTGAATTCTATTTTAATTTCTAAAGACGAAGCACATGTTAAAAATATTAACTTAATAATAAAAATATTAACTTTCTTTATTCATCATTTTATACCCTAGCCAAATAATATACTATTTGTTTAAAATATCTATGTACTCATTGAACATAATTATGCTGTCATAATAAATAACAATTCATCATTATCTTTATGGTAATTATATTCATGGCAAATGTTGAAAACCTTTTTTTATTACGTATTCGCATGAAATTCTATATTTATACCATATTTATAATGCTCCATTAAATGTGTGCCTTTCAGAACACATGTTATAACATGCTTGTCGCTTTCCCCTTTTCAGAAAGTCCTGCGGCAACGTTAAACAATTGCATATTTTGCAGACAAAAGGCAAAATCTGAAGCAAAAAAAGAATAGAAGAGAAAGAAGAAAATAAAGGCCAACTTTCAAACTAACCGAAACTCTTTGGCAAAATTTTTATTATTATCTCGACAATAGTTTATCAGCGATAAAACCCCTTCGATAAGGACACACATGAGCACAGTGATAAGCAACAAAATGTGAAGCGTAGACAAACAGACGATAATAATACATAATAATAGTGTGTAGACTCTGGCAGTCACTCAGTCAGACAGTGGGCCACAAAGGGCCGAGTGAACTCACGAGCAGCTCGTACGTCAATGATGCTAATCAGAACGTCAATGGCCCACTTTACAGCCAAACCAACCCCACCCCATTGGAGTTGGGGCAGCACGTGGTGTGCACGGCTCCAACTCCAAAAAAAAAAAACGACAACCATCAGCCACCCCCTGGGGTGAGTAACGTGATAAGGGGGCGCTGCAGCAGCAACAACAACGGGGGGTGTTCTATCTTGCAACCCTCCCCCCTCCGCAACCCCTCCTCACCCACTTTGACTGTGCCCTCAGCTTACCATCACTCGATTGCACAGCGAAAAACTCACTCGTGAATGGCGCTCACAACGTTTTGAGCGTATTTAAAAGCTCTCGATTCGCCAGTCGCCATCTCGCGTGTGTGGGTGTCCCCCCGTCGCCCGCGCGCACGTACACGAGCACACACGCACACAAACGCACACAAATGCAACAAGTTCGTTCGGCTATGCGACGCTTCGTATCGGGCAGGCTCGTGATTCGCCTTCACTTGGCTTCACGTTCGCCCGCTCGTTTCGTTCGTTTCGCTCGTTTCGTTCGTTTCGCTCGTTTCGGCTGTCGTCGCTGCGGCCCATTGCGGCCATTCCACAAGTGGCAGTTGCCGTCAACGCGCTTCCGGTGCTCAGTTCGTTAACTGATCCAACGCAATTTGGTCGCGACGTGTTGCTTTTTATTCGAAAACGTTTCAAAATTCATTTCAAAATTGTTTCAAAAGTATTTGCAAAGCATAAAGGCAGCAATTTGTTGACAAAACAAAAATAATAATTAAAATAAATAAAATGCCTTGTGGCGAAGTGAAACGTGCCCGTGAATATGACAAAAATGCTTGTGAAAATGTTTGATACGCATATTTCCTAAAGTTAATATAAAAATTGAATCATTTGTGGCCGTTTCTCAATCATAAGTCCAGCAACAATATTGAAATTCAGTTGAATGTAAGTTATATACAAAAAATAAAAAAAATTTCAAAGAAATCTAGTTCATTTTAATTTAAATTGGGAAAAATAATAAAATAATTCTAAATAATTTGATCAAATATCTAAGTGATGATTTTGTTTGAGGATAGCCCAATAACAACACATTATTAATACATATACATATATATAATATTATACACTGTTTCATATATTTAGAAAATTATATTAAAAATTTATTTAACAAAATTTTCAAAATTCTAAGAAAGAAATATGTATACCAATGTGTCTACAATGTATCGAAATTGTGATACAACTTAATGTCTTTAACTAATATATTTAGCTATTATTATTATTATAATATTTTTATTACTGTAAATTATTTCATTCAAAATTTTACAAAAAGGTTTTTTAAATTATGATTTAATAATATAATCATGAAGCAAAAATTCCTCTATACCCTGGACATCGAAATTTACTTTTGTAAAATTAACACATAGTTTCTCCGTAATCAACAAAAAACATTGACCCACTAACGGGATATACGAAGGAGGGAAACTTTTATGTGGCTGTCAAATGCAGTTGAATATTGTCTTACAAGCAACGATATTTTCTTCTCAAAACAAACCACAACAAAAACAGGGGGAAAACAAAAAATGGACGCGCAAATGTATGCTTCACTTATTTAATAGAGAGCATAATAAATAATACACAAGCTCAGGTGCTGGCTGGCAGACTCTAAAGGGCGTTTGTCAGACAAAGCCACATAAAATCTGCTGCAGTTTCAGTGTCAACAGCAGCAGCAGCAGCAACTGGTAGCTGCAACATGTTGCAGGCGCCAACAAATCGGCTACTCATTGTCGGATAATGGATAATGCAACAAAGTGCGTACAAGTTTTGATAAACCCCAGCTAAAGTTCATGTAAAAGGATCCGTGTTAACTGGCGTTATGTGTTTGTCAATCCTCTTACTAAGGGTATTATGAATTGGTTATGAGTTTTGTAACAGGTCCTTGGTATACATTTTATTCTTTTGTTTCTTTTCACTGAGATTCATGTTGAACTTGTTCAACCAATATAATTTTTGCTACAGTCAATTGTATCAGAGAACTATATCATAGCAGCCATGATTTATTTACTTTAAACTTAAGTTCTTGTTTGAAAGGCTTCATTAAGCAAATTACAAATAAAAAATAATTTGTTTTTTTCGGTTTCTAATATTTTTGCAATATTTCTTAAGTTCTTTTCACAAAATTCCTATTTGAAATTTTTTTTAGCTTCTATGCTATTTTCATCAATATTTTATTAACTAATCTAAAGACCTGTATATTGGAATACTATATTCTTAAAGCTCCTATTGGAACGATCAGATACAAATTTAGCATTAGTATTTTTATTTAAAATTCTAGTTAGATTTTCAATTTTTGTTATATTAAAAATTGCAACAAATATATTTGCAGACTTTATTTAAAGTATCTCAAGACTGCAAGCGTATTTAAACTTCGGCAAATCTCAGCTTTTAGGTTATAAATTTTTTGTTTTATAAAGAGAAGCCATTATATAACATCAACGCAATCGCTGGAAATGTAACCCTATAACCTTATTCCCATTACGAGCTGTGGAGTGCTGTGGAGAGCTGTGTTCGGTTTTGCAGTGTTGTAATTTTTTCTTTTAAGTATTTGTATTAAAGTGGTTCCGAGGCCCAAGGAGCTTGGCAGCAACATGCAGTTAAATAATAGCGACACAGTTGGAGCTGCCAGTAGTCGGTCAGGCGACAAAAGAAAGCAACGTGCCGCAAAGTGCGCGTTTTGTATTACGGATCCGTTAACCCCAAGCATATCCCATGACCAAGTCGTTGTCCGCCGTCAACGCTTTAAATGCTCCACGCTGTTGCGGTCGAATGGTCCAATGCCAAAGGGCATAACCATAACAACGCCGCCAACAGAGAAGCGGGTGGGGGGCAAAGCATTTGCTCGCGCTGTATTTAGAAATCAAGTACAACATACAAGAATCCCCACTTCTCCACCCTCACCCCATCGATCACAAGTATTGTGGAATTGTATGTGGTATACTTCAGATTTCCTGGAAAACATAAACACTTAAAGCATTTATTGCAATCCTTGCTAATTGCTGATAATCATTTAAGCTATCGATTGTGTTGAACGATTAATCGACTATATTTGACTAATCCATTGATGGACCGAACGGAATAATAAACGCCTTCTGGGCGTCACGTGTGTTCTTATCAGATATCGATTTTAGATAAGGATACGTGAATATGACGCATTTTCTATATAACATTGATATATCAGATAGAGGGAGAGAGAGAGAGAGAAAGTAAACTAATTCCAATAAGCTCAGATTTTAGATAAAACTGACAGAAATTAACAATATCGAGCATAAATACTACCAGTTAGCCAATTACTGTCAGTTGTTTAATACATATTCGAGAAAAAATTATAATATAGCATTAAAATTTGATATGTAAATTACAAAAATTATTATATATACACATTTATAATTTGGAATAAAAATCTATGTAACTCTCAGTTGACATTTATTATTATTTAGACATCAAAGTGATAAAATAGAAAAAATAAAGAAAACCTTTAGAAAGTAACTTCCAAAAAATGCTAGGATTATAGAAAAAATGGAAAATTAAAAATGGAAAAGGTCTTTAAGAATAGAGTGTAAACAATTGTAAAATTCCAGATGAGGAATACGACTTGCATTAACATAGCGTAATTGATTTGTCCACTTGTTTGAAAGCCATAATTTCAAGAACTATAAGATTTAAGCCACATTTTAAATGCACTGTGATTTATTTTGGTGCCTTTTGGATAACTGCGCTTGATTAAGAAACAAAATTCTTGCATTTCAATTTTTTAATTACAAAAATCATTTCTAAGAAATTTAATTTACAAATTTAGCCTTAAATTTATAACACAACTATTTAGTTGAGAAATTTATTTAAATTAAATTATTTATTTAAATTAAATTAGAGCTTAATTTTCGTTTTTGGCGATATAAATTGAGGCTAAAAAAGATTTTGCTTTTTGATGAAGAACAAAATTCTTGCATTTCGCTCAGAGTAAAAAATCAAAAAAAAAAATTTAATTGTAATTTGATTAAAAGCAAATAACTTTGGAATGTTAAAAAATTTGTAATAATTGATAGAAATGTATTTAAATTAGATTAGATTAATTGTAATTTGATTAGAAGCAAAAACTTTTGTGATTTTAAAAAATTTTGATTTCTTTTTATAATTGAAAAAATGTATTTAAATTAGAAGGTAATATTTGTTCAAGGATTCGTTCATTGCTTAAAACTTTGGAGAAGCTTTTAATTAATTTGTCATTTGAATGAATTTTATAATTAAAATTTCATTTATTTTCTAGTACTCTGCGGACATGGACGCCACGCAACTGACAGAGCTGATGGGCAGTCATGATTTCATGCAGCTGCAGCAGCAGCTGCAGCACAACAACAACAACTACAACACCGATGGCCACAATGGGCTATCGCCGGAATCGGTGGAGCGGAGTTCGCGGCCCGTGCGACGCGCCACGCGACGCACCTCACAGGTAAGAAGGGCAGAGGGAGACAGAAAGAGAGAGAGAGAGGGAGGTAACGCTTGGATTGTTGTTCACAGCTAAGCAATAATACCTACGACCTGGAGATGACGGACTCCAGTTCGCAGAGCGACGACACCAGCGGCGGCGGCGGCAGCAGCAACGGCGGTGGCGGCAGCAGCACCAACAACAACAGCCACGCCCACGGCGGACAGCGTCCCTCAAGTCGCGGCCGGCAGCAGAACGGCAACGGCAACGGCGTCGCAGCCAGCCTAACACCCAACAACAACAACAACAGCAACAACAACAATGCGAATCGACGACGCAAAGGCGCTTTAAATGCCAAGGAGCGAAATCTGCGACGTCTGGAGTCGAATGAACGGGAACGGATGCGGATGCACAGCTTGAACGATGCGTTCCAGTCACTGCGCGAGGTCATTCCGCACGTGGAGATGGAGCGGCGTCTGTCAAAAATTGAGACGCTGACGCTGGCCAAGAATTACATCATCAATCTGACACACATCATTCTGTCCAAGCGCAACGAGGAGGCGGCCGCCATGGAGCTAAATGGCGGCGCTGTCGGCGGTGTTCTGCTCACCGCTGGGCTGGCCGGTGAGGTGGGCGGCACAAACGCAAACGGGTCGGCCAACGTTACCGTTAATCTGAATGGGGGCGCCACAAATGGGGGCAGCAATGGGCTCTGCTTTGAGGATGCGCTGGCGAATGGTGGCGCCTACGATTGCGCTTTGTTGGCTGCCAGTGATGGCAGTTTGTTGAGCGCAGCCAGCCTGCAGCCGCCGCCCATGCACCTGCTGCCACAGGTGGATCAGCAGCAGCAGCAGCAACAGCAACATCTGCCACATCATCATCATCAACAGCAGCAGCAGCAACAGCAACAGCCGCAACTGTTGCATGCCCATGCGCATTTGGGCGGCAGCATGTTGCTGCCACAGCTGCAGGAACAGTCGCAACAGCAGCAGCAGCAACAGCAGCCGCAGCAACAGCCGCAGCAGCCAACGCTCATACTCAACGGCGGCGCCACAGTTAATGTGGGTGGTGTCGCTGTGGCAGCTGTTGGTGGTGCGGGCGGCGGCAACGTTTTTACCGATGTTAATGATAATTTCGATGAGCCCTTTCGAGAGTTTCTCTAAGCAATTATTGGGCAGAATTGTGTTTGGGTCTGTGTTAAAATGGATATAAGTACACAAATAGAATTTATAGCATATAGCTTACAAGTTGGTAATATAAATATTATACTAGTAGAAAATAATCCACAAAAAAATTAAAATCATGAATATAACTTCCAGTAAATATATATATTTAATTAGATTTAGATACGCACGCCAAACCAAAACACATTTCAAAATAATTCAAACAACATGAAACTCTATTAAACAGCTTAGTCAATGAAACATTTTCTCTTGTTGCTGTCAAAGTTAACAATCACTTTCCCTTTAGTCAAAATTTCTTAACATGTGGTCTTCCAATTTATAATATACAAATATTTTCTGATTGTTTTAAAAATATGTAGATAAAGTTCCTACTCAATATTTTTTACGTAAGCTCTAATTTACTCAATATCTTTTTTTACGTATTTGTAAGCGCTCAATTTTTATTTAAAAGGAGCAAAAACATAAGAAATATTTTAAGTATATTCCAGCAAAGGCTTCAATTTTCATTTTACATAAAAAATCATTGATTGAATTAAACAGAAAAAAATTAAACACAATTAATTTTTTTGTAACTTAACGCTAACTTTGACAGCAACATAAAAAATCGAGCCTCAAAAGCTGTAAGTTTAAATTAAATTTCTTCTTTTCAAACTAGTTTCAAACAAAAAACATCTTGTAAATTGCAAAGTGAAACCAAAGCCGACCGTTATGGTGCAAATTTTAAGTACATACGCAATTATTCAAAGTTGTTAATAAACACAATTATATAAATGCCTAGTTAAGAAAGCTAAGAAATAAAATATAATCTTTACAAATGTAGTACAGGTTTAAGGCGCTTAAGAAACGGACGAATGAAACACAAGGTAAAATAATTAATATAAAAAACGGTTGAAACGCTGGAATGGAACAGTCGCGTTGATTAGCAAACAAGTCGAAACGAAAGAATGAAACATGAAATGAAAAATTGAAATCAATGTACTAATGAAACGCTGGAATGGAACATCCACGTTGATAAGCTAACACAACGCAACGAGCGAATGAAACAAAAACGAGGAAATGCAATTCCTTGAATACATTTATGTGTATTTATACACACATATATATACATATATAGTTATATATAGGTATATTGGCAGCAATAGTGGCAAACAAAGACGCAGCATCAATTAACGCCAAATAACAGTAACTGGACTTAAGTAGACGCCATTGGCAAAATGGCGACCCAAATGGCGAGGCAAAAAGTGACGCGTCGCTTAGTTAATTTACCACCCATGATCTTTTTAATGCACTTGAAATTTAGTGTTGTTGTAATGGTGTGCACTAGCGGGGGGTTTGCCAGGCATTGGAAACAATTAACACACAAAACCGTTGCAAATGGGCATTGAAATTGACACACTTCCGTTAGAGCGACCTTTACGTTCTCTACGTTCACAATGTGAAAGAGAAAGAGAAAGAGCGATGACGTCCTAACGGTAAACAGTAATAAAATAACGATGCCCAATGGGTGGTGTGCGTGTGTGGGAGTGTGTTTGTGTGTGTGTGTGTGTGTGTTTGTATCGGTCTTAGCAATAATTAAGTGAAAAATAGTAGTTAGGGTGTCCTGTTTGTCCGTGTGGGTGTCAACTTAAGCTTGTTGATTATGTTTGATTAGTCAAGATTTAGCCAAGTTAGCTGGGGGTTAAAAGGGGGCAAGGGGGTTTTACCGTTCTAGTGCTAGCAGAGAGCTCAAAATACTCTCAATGCTAAACAGAATTTTGTGCACTCAGAGAAAAACAAACAAGGACCTTCCACAAACATCAATTAAAATGTTTTTCCATAAAGTTCTTCGTTTAAATATAATTTTTTGTTTATAGTTTCAAAACTTGCATATATAAGACTCATATAATTCAAATCAAGAAACGTTTTAAATAAAAACAAGTTTTATATTTTTTCAAGTGCCAAGATATTTTTTTTAATTAAAATTTTTTAAATATTATTCTAATAAAAGCACTTCCAATTAGAAATGATTATGCTTAATTCAAGTGTAACAAGTCTAGTATTCAATATTGTTTGCATTATTCAGAAACTTTGTGTTATTTTAATTAAAAAATAAGGCATATACTTGATCAAAAAAACTTAAGTGAAACAGTAATGTTAAGAATATTTGTATAGAGATATTTTTATCTGAGTGTACCCCTTTCTTTTTAGCTTTAGGTCAATGCAAACACAAATAATATTCATTTGGCTTTACAAAATCTAATTCTAATCAAAAAAAAAAGAGAAATTGCAAGCACAGGGTTGCATTTTCTGTATAGATAATCCTGAAAACGAGTTATTCTAGTCAAATTCAGTTAAACGAAGAAAAATCTTTGAAATTGCAATATAGGCGAGTAATTTAGTTGTGTAATGAATTATTAAGCTAATGTTTCCAAACAATACACGTCTATTAAAACTAAAATATTGTATAAATTGTATAAGATTATTAAAAAAAAGCTTTTAGTCTCATTGTACATAAGGTTAAGTCTGGTCTAAACATAATGAGCATTTGGTGTGTACAAGCAGAAAGTAAATAATAAAAGAAAAGTACTCGTATGTACACTTACATATACATATATATATGTATATACTTGTAAGAATATAGTTTAAATGCATGTATATTAAAATATTTATGTAAAATATAAATTATATCTATCGGAGCCTAAAATAAAGTTTATTAAATAAAGTCAAAAGACAGAACGCATATTTAAAAATTATTCTTTAGATTGTGGTATTAATTTTCCAATGTGTAGATAAGGTCTTAACCAAGGTAAGTTACATGTCGAAAGATCAAAAAAGTTCTTATATGTTCTCACCGTCGGCTACTGAAAGATTACTCTCTTCTTTTTCTCCCTTCGTTTTTTCGCAATTTTTTGTCGCTATTGAAGAGAGTTTTTTCTTGGTTTTTTTTTGCTTGTTTCCAGAGCAAAATTGAAATTTCATCATATTTTTTTCGTATTTAGGTTTTCTATTATTATTAAAACAAGTTTGTATTCCTTATAGAGTTTCCAATTTCACCAAAAAAATGTTCCAAACATTTAAAAGAAAACACACGCAAAAAATTAAAAAAAAAATTTATAAATTAAACGAAAACTAATTTGCGTGCGCCGGCAACGAAAACTATTGCAATATGCTGCAGCGTTGCCAGATAGTGAAAAAAGAGTGCGCAAAGCATCGACACAAGCAACAAGTAAGCGATACGTAAACAACACAGGCCTATCGATAGACAACACAGCTTGAATTTCACAACAGCCCAATTGCTTATCTCCCTTTACAAGCACAAATCGCAAAAGCTGCAGTTCCTTACGTAAGAAATAATACATATATATGTAGTATAATTGTAGTAGTTTTCTGTTATTGTTACACAAACATGCTTATCGAACATGTGACGTCACGTTCTTGCGCTAACTCTCTCTCTCTATTAAACACTCTCTGCAGCTCACAGGCCCGCCGAGTAACGGACCTGCGCAATGCGCTCCACAACAATAACCAAAACAAGATTTTTTGTTTGCGTTTGCATTGTGTTTTTGCGCCTCTCGACAAAAACATCGCGAGCTCAGTCTGCGGCTATAGAAAAACGAAAAAAATATAAGTTGAAATACAAGCCAAAGTAGAAAACTGCAAAAATTGTGATTAGTTAATTGCAAGCCAAAGTGAGTATATAAAATTAATACGAGATTTAAATAAGTGTTTTTTAATAGAGGTAAGCGTGCATTATGTATGTGTATGTGTACAGAAGGTGAATTAGGTGAAGCGACAGACGCCGCTTGGCAGAGTGCAGTTATTTCTTTTCAGGTTCACTGCCTGCTTCCGTTCTACTTAGCTGGTCTTTTGTTTGAGAGTTCTTCTCTATTATATTCTCAAGACGGCCACTGTGTGAGATTCATTTGAGTGTAGACATACATATCTATGCCAAACAAGTTATATTAAGAGCACGCAGGTAAAAAAAATCAAAGCATAATACTTGCATTTGTTTTTTGTTTTTTTTTTTGGATGCTGTTTAACATTCCTGCACACGTACACTAGTGTCTGCATGTGAATGTTATATACACGCATGTTCAGCATAATAGGTCCAGGTGTAGACATTTCCTTTTCTCTATATATTAAAAAAAATAATTTTATATTTATTTTATTGTATTGATATTAATCACTCCAAATTTTTTCTTTTACTTTTAATAAAATTTAAGAGAAGGAACAGGTATAGATGTATACTTATTATTTTGACCACGACTGTATCGTATATATGTTTAGGTATGCGTTTGCATTTGCCGCTTGAGTTCGTTACAGTTTGTTAACCTCTACACGCTACCGCTGCAATTGGTATTTGGTCACACTAAATTTTTTTGTTTTGTTTTACTATTTTGCTGTTGTTCACACTTTCGTCTAATGCGTTTTCATTTTAAATCTAATCAGAAGCTCCCACGCACACATACACACATGCACAAATTGTAACGGTCAGCTCGGGTGCTCCTGTTTGTTGCCCGTTAGCCATGTCTATAGGTAAATTTCCGGAATTAGCTGATGGCACGCAATCCAAGTTGTGTTGTTATGCACATGCACACACAAACACACACACACACAAACACAGACACACACACAGACACACACACAACATCGCAGCCCACTGACCCCATCAAAGTCTCCCATTTGGTACGAAAAACGCGACGCAACAAGAATAAAAACATAAAATATTCTACAGTGTGTCCAGAGCTTATTTAAATTGATACATTAAATGAAACTAAAAAGTCATTTAACTTTATCAAAATAATATTAAATCAATTTAACTTTATAAATTTATTTTATTTATGCAATAGCTCATTTTAACAGTCCATCCCTTTTGTGTACAATTAAATGCAAATAATTAAACAGTTCGCAATCAACACGCCCAAACCACTGTGCAGTCAATGCACGTCCACCACAACGCTCTATTGACAGGACATGTTTTTTATTATCCTTTTTTCCTGCGTCAGTTGTGACAGGGGACAACAGCTGAACCTTTTCACTTCGAGTTCATTTTTAGAACTAATTCAATCAAGCCCTCCAAATGTCCAGCATTATTAACTACTTCCCGCACCCTCCGCTCCGCTGACACGATTTAATGGCAATCGATTTTGTTACGACGTTTTATTTTATTCATGTTTCACAGTGGGAAATTATGCCTATTGCGTCGGTCAGCTAATTGGTAGAGTGACCTATTCTAATTGAAGAGTTCAAATGAGCGGGTTCTATAGACATCATTTACTAGGCATATGATGAACAACGCGATTTTAACTATCAAAATGCCACAGGTCAACGGTGAACATTGCGCCATTGTAATCAACACAGTCTACCAATCGATAAAAAATACAAATTTTTAGGGGACAAATTTTTTTTTTGGTTTAAGGTAAATATTTTATATACAAAATCGGTTCAGAGAAGAAATCATGGCTAAAATGCCATCCCACCTGAAAATCGGTTCAGTTTTGACAATGTTGTGAGAGTTTGACATAAGGGCGCTGTGGATTTGATAAATTTACATGTGGGGTACATGATTTTTTGACCAACAATTTCCAAAAAAATGTATATTTCACAATGCATATATTTTGACTGCAGAATCAATTTAGAGGTCAAATCGTGACCAAAATGCCATCAAACATGAAAATCGGTTCAGTTTTGACAAAGTTATGGAAGTTTGAAATATGGAAGCTATGGATCCAAGAGCTTTACTTGTCAAAACTTTTGCCAATTTTGTCATGATTTTTGACAAAAAATTTGACCCCCTCAGAATCGGACTTAATGTTGATTTTTATACTAATGATGACTAACACAATCGATTAAAAACAAAAATTCGCAATTCTAAATTTTTGAAAAATTTTTATTTCGGAAATATGTAAGGGGGGAGTACATGATTTTTTTGACAAAAATGTCAAAAAAATAATTATTTTTCATAATGCATCTATTTTGAATGCAGAATCAATATAGAGGTCAAATTATGACCAAAACGCCATCAAACATGAAAATCGGCTCAGTTTTGACTAAGTTACAAGTCTTAAGAAAAATAAACATCTACCAGTCATGGTTAATGTCTTAAGACTCTCATTTTGTAACAAACTCATATTACTGCATAAACATATTAAGTTTCGAGTCAAAACTGAAATAAAATCTTCATCTAAATTATGAAATGTATTCGTTGTTACCTCTCCTTAGTCAAACTGTCAATTGCCATAAAAATGCCTTTGTTGTTGCAACCTGGCACATTAGTGCCACTTTGAGGCCAGTGCAGCTGTGAAGAGCTCCACGCTTTCAACATGCATTCAGAAAGAGGTGCATCGATTTTTATGACAGTTGCATTTAGCACGAAACGGGAACAGCCGCCGCGTCCTTGCCACCAAAAAGCTAAGCCCCAGCCCCAGTCCAAAAGGGGGCCAACAATTCAATATAATAACAAACAATAATAATAATGCAACAGAACTAGGCCAGCCCAAGTGGAAAAGTCTAAATACAAATACAAGCGACGATTCATTTTTTTGTACGGACTACGGCCACTGTTCAGCCGTACCGTGAAACGGGGTTGTTGTAGGGTTAATTCGCTGCCAGACGACGTTAGACAGGTGTGGCAGGTGTGGCACTTGGTGGACAGTTGGTGGCAAATATAGACACTTGGACATCGTTTGTGAAGGGGGCGACCGGGAGAGGGGGAGGACGTCGCAGTGGTTGCGTGTCTGCCACTGATTTGGGGGTTGGCTCCACAACTTTCCCATTCGTTTTGTGCGGTTGACCATTTATTGATTTTATTGTCTTTTTTATGCTCTTTCAGGAAGTGAAAAGGGTATATTGGGTTTGTGCAATGTTCGTTTTTCTTGGCTATTCGATTAATTCTATTTATCTCTCACAATTTTAATGTTAGATACATAAAATGTATTCAAGCAGAATATTGATGATTTCCCCTAAAGTGCGATCTTTAATCATTAAAATCTATATATCTTAGGAGGGCACAATTTCATACAGTTTTCAGATAAACTCCACTAAAGAATTTCAGTCAGGATTGGTCTAGCTCACAAAAATTACATAAATCGATACTTTAACAAATTTCTTAATTTTTAAGAACACTTTTTAACTGTTTTATTTCAAAATACATTTTTGCAGCATCTAGACGCTATAGCTTTTGATCGAAAATGGCATCCGGCGGCTTGACATGTGTCAAATATATAACTTTTTTCTGCAATCTGCTGTTTGCGGTAAGTTTTGGACATTAACCGAAGTTTTTACCCAATGATAATCTGGATCTAATCTAATCGAATCTCTTTCAGCTGACTGGCCTATTGATACTCGTGGTGGGCGCCATGGTGCAGCTGAATTATGCGCATTATTCGAATTTTGTTAGTGATCATATTTGGACAGCGCCCATTATACTTATGGTCGTCGGCGCCGCTGTTGCATTTATTTGTTTCCTCGGCTGCTGCGGCGCCTTGAAGGAGAACAGCTGCATGATACTCAGTTTTGCCATACTGGCCGTGGTCATCTTTCTGTTGGAGATCGGTTTGGGCATTGCCGGCTATATTAAGCACTCGGGCCTGCAGCAGCTGATGGAAACACAATTCAATACGACCATGAAGGATTATAAGGAACGTGCCGATTATCGCGATGCCTGGACATTGCTGCAAACCGAACTCGATTGCTGCGGCACCTACGGTCCCAACGATTGGGATGGCATTTTCCCAAATAAAACCCTTGCGCCCGCCTGCTGCAAGGTGATCAACCTGAGCGAGGCCAAGGAGTGCACCACCATGCATGCCATACAGCACGGCTGTCTGCAGAAGCTATTGGGCATATTGGACTCGAAGACTTTGATATTGGCCAGCGTGGTTCTATCCGTGGCAGGCATACAGGTGAGCATGAATTCATCGAATATTTAAAAACAACTCGTGTAAAAAGAGAAAAATGTGAACCATTTAATATTTAATATATTTTATATTGGTGCTAATCTTTGATTTATTTTCAGCTGCTCACCATACTCTTTGCCTGCTGCTTGTATCGTTCGTTTCGCCGCAGCTACGATCACGTTTAGGCTACGCAGCTCGGATCCCGTCTATCGATTTTAACAGGCAGCCCCTCAGAACGTAGTTTGTAGTTTTGTCACATGCATGCGAAATAAAAACTCGTTGCCGTCTTAAGAAGCTCGCTAATTAGCAGAAAACAAAACAGAATAGAGGAAAAAACTCAGAACAATCACACACACAATCCATACTTGTCCTCTTTATTATCCAATCATTCCAATTTTACGTTTGTTTTTATATCAAAATATATTTGAAAACTTGTTAATGTTATTTCCATGCTCAGTTGTGCTGAGCAGCTTACATAGATAAGCTACTTAATAAACATAAATCATTAATGTTTACATTTTTCAAAAAGAATTCTGCGCTTCATCTAATTTTTATTTTATAATAATAATAATATTATTTGTATTTCAATTTATTGTTTAGCCACCACACATGCCCATATGCATATCTCAATACATATTCGATTCATTTACATATATATATCTATACTGTATACCGACTGGTTCGTAATTCATGCATCATTTCATCGTTTTACAAAGTGTCCTTGGAACAAGTTTTTATATATGTATCTAGTAATTTTAAATGGCATTTAGAATTTTTTAATGTTTATACGTGTGTCTCAGCGTGTGTGTATGTGTGTGTGTGTGTGGCTTAGCCCCGTCCCCCTCTCTCCCAACCCTCTCCCAATAAAAACCCACCATTTGAAAATTGTTTTTGATATACCCATATACTTAGAAGCAATTTAAGATATATACATATATTAACACAACACACATACATACTCACATATATTTATATATATATATACAATGAATATCAATGTGACTGTAATTTGTATTGTAACGAAACAAAAAACAAAAACATTTGGCAGAATTTAACATATCTTGTCAGCTTCTGGAAAATAAATAAAACTGTTTGAATATCGAATTTACAATTTGAAATCGAACTAATTAAATTAACTCAATTTGGGAGCGTGCATATTGCACATTTTGGCTCTCCAATAAATGCGATTCGCAAAAACGACCACAAATGAATATTACAATTCAATTAATTCAATGTTAGATTATCTTAATGCAATAGCTATTTAAGTATCTGTCTAAAATCGCAAAACTCGGCACGATTTAATATTAACATATTAATATGCATTTTCAATATGTATTTTCAATAAGATCTGAGTTAAAACAGCACTGAAAAAAACGAAACTTAAAAATCAATAAACAATTAAAAACTAAATAACGTTTTGTTGTCTATAAATTTATTATTTAAATATCTTAAGTATCTTTGATTAAACTGAGCTAAATTATAGGCTTTATTGAAATTTTTTTAAATATGTAATAAAATTTTTTTTAAATAATGCATTATTTTTATTTTCAACCAAAGTGTTAAATTGAACTGATTTAACTGATTTCTAGTTTGTATATCCATATCAGAAATTTATACATGCATATGGTTTTATATACTTTACATGGTTGTCCCTGACGATGTGTTTTGTTTGTTTGTTCAATAATCATAATAAACAAACGGAACAAGCGTTTTCAACTACGCCAAAAAACATTTGTCAGACACATTGCATTGAATATTAGAAATCGAGTTGCGCAAAGTTTTAATACCTATTTATATACATATAAATATTATATATATATATAAATATATATATAATCATATTGAATCATGTCGCAAGCTGTTGGCGCTGTGGCGCCGCGAAAGGAGGTAACCGGCCTGCATCGCATGACAGAGAAGGGTCTTCGGGATCTGTGCCGCAAGGACAAGCTATATCAGACGCCGCGTCTGAACGATGTCCTCTATTTGCACTATCAGGGTAATTGTGTAAAATCCCATATAACTGAACAAAAAACAAACGTATTCATATTGCATTTTTGTTAGGCTATCAGTATATTGAATGCTTGGATGAGTATACCGAACTGAAGTGCCTCTGGCTGGAGTGCAATGCCATATCCGAAATCGAGGGTCTTGAAAATCAGAGCAAACTCAAGTGTCTCTTTCTGCAGAATAATCTCATCAAACGCATCAACAATTTGGCCTCATGCCCGGCCTTGGACACACTGAATCTCAGCTCAAATCATATACGCATTATTGAGAATATTGGCTCGGATATATTGCCCGTTTTGAATACACTTAACATATCGTCCAACTATTTGAAGGACAGCGAAAGTCTGGCGCAGCTGGTCGAATGTAAGAATTTGGCTGTTCTGGATCTATCGAATAATCGCATCGATGATATACTCGTCGTGAAGATCTTTGAAAAGATGCCCCGTTTGAAGGTTTTGGTGCTACAGGGCAATCCGGTCGTCTCCCGATTGCCCCAATATCGCAAGACCTTGATTTTGGCCTGTGTGAGTACCGAAGAAACCAGAACAGTTTTCGGATCCATAGCTGCCATATTTCAAACTTCCATAACTTTGTCAAAACTGAAGCGATTTTCATGTTTGATAACATTTTGGTTCTGTTTTGTCCTTTAGATTGAGATTATTGCCCATCGAAAAAAGATTTTTATACAAAAATACGATATAGGTCTACAATACAGTTATCTGATGTTGGTAAATTTTTTTTTATTATTTAGAAGCATAGTAAAATCCATAATTGGAAACATGTCTGAACATCTTGAAAAACAAAAAAGATATTTTTTTCGATATTGATACGATTTTGCTTACTAGTGATAAGCACAGTAAAATTCATAATTGGAAATTTTGAACCGATTGTTTCGATGCGAAGCTATATGTTATAGTAATCCGATGTTAAATAAATTTTTGCCAATTTGTTTTATCACAATATCATGAAAATCAAAAAATTGTTCATACAAAAACTTCTTTCTTGAATATTTATTCCCATGAAAGCTATATAATATAGTGATCGGATCCTGCTTGCAAAAAAGACTAGTTTGCTTAGAAACTTTGGTATTTTGAATAGGCTGTTAAAATTGATTTACAACCTACAAATTTGATACGTTTATCTTCCTTAGAAAGAGCTCACTTACCTGGACAGTCGACCTGTTTTTCCACGCGATCGCGCCTGTGCTGAGGCCTGGTATTTAGACTGCCTTATAGAAGAAAAATATTCTATATAACATATTTTTTTTAAATGTAGGAAACGCGATGGTTACGAGGGCGAACGCAAGGAAAATATGCGCTGGAACCGCGCTGATCGGAAGAAGATGCGCGATAGCGTTAATTGTGAGTAGCTTTGAAATCGAATAGACCCAATTTAACTCGGGTACTCTCCTTTCAGACACCATAAAGCTGCGCAATCGTCATCGTCCACCGGATCAACAGGATGAGTTGATTACCTCAACGGATTCGGAAGCGGAAAAGGAAGCTGACAAAGTTGGCGAAAAGATGCACGTGAAAGCCGCGCTGGAATATGGCTGTGTGGATGATATATGGAATGAAGTATCGGGCGAAAGCAAAGATGACAGCTCTGCGGCTAGCAACGATTCGCAGGCGGATGATATTGCTGAACAGCTGAGCAGTCGTCGGGCGAGGCACTTAAAGGGGCGTCCCAAGGTGCTTCATGAATCCCAGTTTGACGATGCGGAAACAGCTGAGAAGGTCGAGGAGTCCCAGCCTGAGCAGATTGTTAACAAGGATGAGGAGCTAAGCAAAGGTAAACGTCTGCTCATAGAGGAAGGTAAATTTGACGAGCTCGAGGAATGCAAGAAAGTAAGCCTTCAGGCTCAGGAAACTAAAGAGGAGGAGGATAAAACTGAGGAACCCAACGAGGAAACCTTAGAAGAATTAAAGCCAAAAGAGGTGGTTGAAGAAATCAAGGAAGCTCGGTTGAAGTCAGAGGAAGAAGGCACCTTAGAAGAAGTGAAGCCGGTGGTTGAAGAAATCAAGGAAGTTCAGGTAAAGTCAGAGGAAGAAGGCACGTTGGATAAGCAAATTGTAGAAGTAAAGCAAGCGGTAATTGAAGAAATCAAGAAAGTTCAGTTGAAGTCAGAGGAAGAAGGCACCTTAGAAGAAGTAATGCCGGAAGAGGAAGTTGAAGAAATCAAGAAAGTTCAGTTGAAGACAGAGGAAGAAGGAACGTTGGATAAGCAAATCGTAGAAGAAGTAAAGCAAGAAGAGAAAGTTGAAGATAGCAAGGAAATTCAACTGAAGCCAGAGGAAGAAGGCAACCTAAGTACAAACATAGTAAATGCCAACAAAGAAAAGGATGTAAATCAATTGCCCGAGCTTCTGGCTGAGATAGATAGCGACTCTGAATTGGATCAAAATGATGCAGCGGCTTTGCAGGAATCGTGTGAGAAATTGGGCGCCATAGCCTCAAACAAGAGCAGCGAACCGACCGCCGAGGAAATCAAACAGGAATGCATCGACAGAATGTACAAGTCCTATGGATCGGCCGTATTTGCAGATCAGCCCGAATTCAATGAGGCAATGCTGGAGAAGGAGACGCCCAACAACGAGCCACAGTCGCAGGTCAAGATTGAGGAAACGGCCCGTCCCCGGTTGGAGTCCATAAATAATTTAATCAAAACCGAGGAACAATTGAAATATGAGGAGGAATGCGCGGAGGCAAATGATATAGTCGAATATAATCTGGATGCGTTGAGTAACCAGCTGGACGAGGATCTGGAGGAGCTAAGGCAGCCGCTAGAACAACTGCGTGGACCGCCAATCGAACAGAACAAGGACACAAATAACAGTTCCGACGAGGAGAAGGAAGCGGATAAGAAGAAGTGCGTCGAACTGACGACCGTGGTGCGATCCCTGCGCATCATTGAGGAGTTCAGTGTGCGACGGGAGCGTATTTGCGAGGACATCAAGCGTCAAGAGAAAACCGCCAAAGAGGCCGAGTCGAACAAGACTTTAATCGTAGAGATCGCGAAGGAGGAAAATGTGCAGCAAGTCGAAGCTGAAATGGATGCGATGGATGCGGCCTTTGCCAAGGTGCTGGATGATTCTACCGACGATGTGCCGAAGCGTGTCTACGGAGCGGAACTGGACAAGCCCAGCCACGAGTGGCACAAGGAGGAGTGCATGCGTCAATTGACCATACGAGAGAGGCGTACAATTGTAAAAGATGACGACGAGTACCAGGTGAAGCCGCTCTTTGAAAACACCAGCGCCGAGCAGGCCGAACTAATTTGTGAAGAGATGAGCCAAAAGATGGCCGAGGACGAGGCATCGTTGCGCGAGCTGCTCCAACAGCTGGAGAATGAGGCAGACGTTATGTACGATATAACCAGCACCATGGAAGAGGAGTATCTGGACAGGGCACCAGAGCCGCCCATCGAGGAGGTCTGTGCCTCGCTTATAGATGAGCTAATCGATGAGCTGCAATACCGGGAGATAATCAATGGACAGAGCATCAAATGCTTTGACTTTGGCCTAATCGAATCGGATGAAGAGTATAGCTATTCGGCGGAGCCCAAAGTTGAGGCGATCGTGCCGCCGGAGCTCGAAGATCCTGCTGGCGGAAAGTCGTTGCGTGAATGCATCGATGCCTTTGGTGATTTCCTGACCTCGGTTAAGGAACGCAAACACAAACAAAAATTGGAAAAGAAGCAAGCAAGCAGCTCCGAAAGGGTGCACGCCGCCAAAGAGCTGCTCAAGTCCAGAATGCAAACGGCCTACAAGCCGGAGACGCCCGACGAGCTGTTGTCCAAGCTGGCCAAGCACGAGGAGAAGACCAAACGTCGCGTCGCCGCGATGGCCACACGCTGCTTTGAGAAGCGCGACAAATACGAGGACACCCTCGAAGTGGTCGACAACAAGCTGGTGGTGGTAAAGAAGCATACGGGCCTCATCGAGGATCTGCCGCCACCACCAGCGCTAATCAGTGACTCCGAGAGCGACAGCGATGGTGAAGATGATGATGATGATGATGACTACGATACGGCCGACGAAAATATCGAAGAGGATGGAGCTCGTTCGACGGGTGAAAAGTTGAAACTAGAAGACCTTAGGGATGAGGAGAGTGTGCCCGATGAGTTCTACTCGCTTGAGGCCAGAGCTGCCTTCAATTCGCTGGATTCGGAGTTTCTCGATAAACTGGATCTGCAAAAGGTGATTGGTACCGATGGCGAAATCACCGTCGAGGGAATGCGCAGCTACGACAGCCTAATTGAGAGCATTAAACCGGACGCCACGCAAGTTGAAAAGAATCCTGGTTTGGCCTTGGTCAAACAGGACGAGATGTTGAAGGACCTAATCGAACGCCAGCATCTGCAAGAGGAGCGCGAACGTCAGCTGCAGGAGCTGGCAGATAGCCAGGATTTGTGCACTGCACTTAAATTGAAATCGAAATCGATTAAGGATAAGCTTGAAAGGGAAATTGAAGAGGAAAAGTGCTTGACAGAATCTAAGCAAGGCTTACAAAAAATCGTGAACAGCTTGGAGCCGGTTGAGCAGATGGAAGAGAGTGAAGAAAGCAATAATGAACAACAGGAAGAAGAGGAACCAGAGTTTTTCGGTGCCGTACAACTATCGTTCGGTGGTTGTAAGCTATACGAACTTAAGAGTCAGCTGCCCGAAAATCACGACGACGAAAAGCCGGTGAAAGCTGAGGAAGAAACACCAAGCACAGAAGAGAGAACCGATCACGAAAGTATAAATATAATGGAAGAAGTTAATTTGACAACGGAGCAACCCTTAGAAGAAGCTTCAGAGAAAGCCAACGATAAACCTAATGAGAAAGCAGAAGTGACTGAAATAATTTTGATAGAAGCTCCAAATGACCCGAATGTAAGCATAGATGATGATATTATATCCGATGACTCCACCGACTATGAATCCGGCGAAGATATAGCCGTGGTAGAGCCACCAAAGCTGCCCGAAGGTGCGCTCAATGAGCTGTTCAGCAATCAGTTCGAGGATGGCCTCAAGCTCGAGCGTGAAAACGAGGAAGCCTTGCGCAAAGAACTTTTCAGTCTGCCCCTCAGAGCTTGGACCAGTCAAGAGCTGATTTCAATAAGCGAGTGTGAGGGAAATGTTGAAACAGGCAATGAAAATTGCGATACAGAATCAGCTTTAGCAACAGATGTGGATGATGAGAGCTCAGAAGTCAAAGCTAATGAACCGGATAAAATAGCAATAGAAGAAACAACTGAAGCAACGGAGGAAGATGAGATAACAGATACGGAAGAAGATGGTGCGATTGGAGAGCTCGTACGTAATGCCAAAGAACAATGGGCAAAAATATCACAGAGACTAAATGAGTTTATTGAGGCTGATGAGATTAAATTGTTGGAGATGAGTCAGTTCAATGAGGCCGAAAGCAATGACGAAGAAGAAGATGAGATTGAGGCTAGTCTAAAGGGATTTAATGCTCTTTACAAAGGATGTGACATCAAAATTGAGCAGCAGTCGGAAGAGTTAGTTCAAGTTATTGACAAAGACAAGAAAGAGATTAGTGAGGGTTTTGATCTTCAGATTGAAGAATGTGATAGGAATTTAGGTGATGAATTACAGGAAAGTGATCAGAAATCGGAAGGGGAAGAATCGAAGGAGCTAGACAAAGCTGAGAAACAGAACAGCGAGGTTTTTGATGTTAAGATTGAAGAATGTGACAGGAATTTAAAAGAATTACAGGAAAATGAGCAGAATAATTTATTATCAGAAAAGTCAGAGTTAGTGGAAATTGATCAAATTGACATTAGAGAAAGTGAAATGAATAAAGAAGATTTAAACGAAAATGATCAAAAGAAGCAAATACTAGATGATATTGCTAAAAATGAGAAAAATATTTGCGAGGCCTTGGAGAAATTTGAAAACAAGATAAAAGATTTAGAAAAAAATGATCAGAAGAATCCAAAACCAGCTGATGCTGAGCAGGTGATAGAGAAAACTGATCTGATCAATCCTAAGATTGAGGAAAGTGAAAATAAGTTGGGAGAGACATTAAAGGAAAATAATCTGGAGAATTCAACAATAGAGGAGCAAGAGTCAGGAGGGAGAGATAAAGAAGAGGTCTTGAAAGAATGTGAAAAGAGGTTGGAAAAGAAATCACAGGATAATGATCAGAACCCAAAACAAACTAAAGCTGAGCAGGATGTATTGACTTGCGAAAAAATTGATCTTGAAATTGAAGATTTTGAAAATAAGTTGGAAAAAGAATTGAAGGAAAATGATCAGGAAAATCTGATGGTAGAGGAGAAAACTAGTGATTTTAAAATTGAAGAATGTGAAAAGAAGTTAGATGAAGAATTAAAAGAAAATGATCAGGAAAACCCCATAGAAGAGAACGAAGAGCTGCCTAAACCAACTCTGGTAGAGCAAGAATCTGGCAAGGAGTTGCCTCAATCAAATGAAACTGCACCCAAGCCTGCCATCACACTAGATTACTTCGAAGCCATTGAACCTGATGATGTTGATTTTGCTGAGGCAAGCGAACTTAAAACGAAGGAAATCGAATGCAATCTGGAGATCCTAAATGAGGATGGCGATGCTGTTGTACAAAAGGTCAGCGTTAATGCTCAGGTTACCTACGAGTTGAAATAAAACATAAAATAAACAAAATATAATATATATAATAATCAATGGAAAAGTTTTACACAAAACACTCACAACGTGTACCGACAAATTGAACCCATTTTGGGGTTACAAAAACCGGTTCGAACTGGCAAAAAAAAAAAAATATTCTAGTCTATAGCAATTAATAAAGGAATACAAGATGGTATATATATTATTTATAAATAAATTATGCCTGAGAGATTAGCTGAAGTGTGTTTACTGCCTATCAAAATTGGCACATTTTGAGTCACTTGAAACCGGTTTTGCATAGCGCCAAAACCGGTTTTCTGTCTTGTTTTGATGGCTTAGTCGGGGGCACTCGAACAGGTTATCGCAGAGAGAGCTTATCGATGGAACACAAAAAAGAAACAAATAAAATAATGTTGCACTATTCCCAGAGGCGTCTAAAGAACACCAGGGAACAGCCTCAGACTGCGTGCTCAGTTGATTGGACTTAAAAGCTATATACATACATGCATATATATATTCAAAATCAAATTTAGTCAGCTGACCTAAGTTATCTCTGCCTTAGTTTTTGCATAATTATCAGCCAAGAACTTTGCGGGGTGTCATTTTTTGGGAATATTTTAAAAATTTGCTTAGTTCAGAAATTCTTGAGAGAATACGTGCTACGTATAAAAAATTAACATTAATCTAGTTTTTACCAGTTATACTTCCAATTGCTTTGTAATCTTAACCAGATCACGTTCTTAGGTGATCTGCTCGGTGCGAGGGGAGGTTGAGGGGTAAAGTAGGTCAGTGGTAAATAGTGAAATCACGTTCAGTATTGTCATGAATCGGTCAAGTAAAAGTTTTTGATCTTTTAAATTGTCAACACTGCACTAAATTATAAATAGCATATAATGGAACATTTAAAATTTATTGTTGAATATAGAATAGTGGTTGTCTTCTATCTTTTCGCAAGGGTATTTGCTCTTCGGTGTGCTTAAAATAATACGAATTCAGCGTTTTGAACTATGTTCAAAATATTCTTATAAAATTACTTAAAATTATTTATATATATTTTTTGTTTTTTTATATAGCAGAGCTGATTTCCAATGATAAATTTACTTCGCTTAAATTAATTTTTAAAAAAATGTATATACTTTTTAATGTAAAATTTTTTTTCCAATTTCTAGGCATATAAAGCGCCAAATTGCATGAGTACAATCAAATAGGTAACCATGGCGGTAAAGATCTAAATAGAAATATAAATCAAATATATTCAAGCTGAATTAAATGAATGTAGTGAATAGTCAGACCCACCGACATCAGCAAGCTATAGTCAATATCCATAAAGCCCTCGGCGCTGATGATCAACGCATCCTGTTCCACCTGCATGGCGAACTCGGCCAGGACAGCATTGTAGGCAGGTGGAGGCGCTGTTGTTTGGCATTGGGCGGCACAGGCCAAGCCACGAACATGGCTGCCAATCAGCATGTGCTATAATATTATATATATATAAAATGTTATATCAGAAATATTGTTTTCTATTAAGAGCATTATTTTACCTGTCGCTTGCAGTACTCGCCGCAGCGACAAAAGGTGAAGAGCATCACAAGCAGCGGCACAAAGGTCGAGCAGGTCATGTAGATAAAGGCAAAGCTATATATGCCAGTTAGGACGAGCAGCGACCAATATATGTTGATCATGCTATCCAGAAACATGACCACAAAGATGCAGACGATCGACCAGCCATAGAGGCCATTAAACAGGCCAAATAATTGATATAGTTCCATGTAGGCGCGTTTCAAGCCCAACAGGTACTCCAAGGAGCAAATTTGGTCAAATGAAACGGGATTAACACCCAGCAGACGATGTTTGTGCACGGCCTGAAGACGTTGGTCCAAAAGTTCCGCGTGATAGCCCAAAAGTTCGGCGTAGAGCAGCAGAAGCAGGCACTGAAAACGATTGATTAGAACTGGGCCAAGGGAATACCAAAAATAGCCGATGTAATCGTTATGTAGCACCACATAAATCGATGGAAAAACTGTACAAATGTTGACAATTGCCAGAACGAAATATTTGATATATCGAAAAAAGGGCAGACTTTTTGTCGGCTGCTGCAGTTCACATTGAAAACGCAATCGGAGGCACCTTAACTGCAGACAGAATTCGTAGTATTTATTATATTGGCACGCCTGTACTTCAATAACTGTTTAATACAAAAAAAAAAATATATATTTAATATATTATATTCTAAGATAATTCGATATACCCGCCTGACATGGTCACAATCTGTGTTATGAATACAATGCAGCTGACCAGAGTGGAGACGAGCAGATCTCCCTCCGGTGGCGCATATAGAACTATGTAGATGGCCACACCGATGTTCACAAATATAATGGCAATCGTGTAGATTTTTTGTAGGTGTTGTTGTGGCGCCTTCTTGGTCCAGGGCACCAGGCCCAACACGGCAAAGAATTTTAGGTAACGCTGCAGAGTGTGAAGCATGTTCCGTTACGAAAATCTAAATGGATACTAAATGGATATTAACTACTCACAATTATGTATATTGCAAGTTGGGAGATTATTCAAATTTGATTGTGTGCTTGCTAATTAAATTCCATAATTAGCTAAATTAAAAGTGGGGTAAGTCATAAAACAAATATATATGCAAATAGTTGTTAATAGTGTGCTAGATTCTTAAATTCTAGTTTATATAATGTAAATATATTTGCAATTTATAGAATGAAAATTCAGATTTGAATCCGGACATTAGGCATGCAGCTTATTAGATGATGTATGTCAATTCTGATATTTTATAAATATTTATTACAAGTATTAATTGTATTACTATTATCTTCAATAAATTTAAAGTGATAACAGAGTATTCTTCTGTCATATTTATTTTTCAGATTAAAAATTAATGTTTAGAACATTTTTTAAAAGTTTGCATTTTCTTTATTATTTCAGAGAATATAAGAATTATTTATTATAAATTAATTATTAAAACATATTTTAAAAGATGTATATTCAATATAATTGCAGATAATATTCTAATTATTCATTATATTTTTATGCTCAAATAAAATCATTCCAAGTCTATAGTGATTACACTGATTAACAATGTAGAATCCCTTTTTTGTATATAGGTAATATACTAAATATTTTTCAATTGCCCTTGATTGACCCTTTTCGATTTTAATCGCGGATCACTTTAAGTTTACTTCCCCAATAACTAGTTGAATCCAGATGTGCAATCATAATTTGATCTTTGTGTGTCAGTTTCGATTACAGATTGCAAACTGAATCTATATATATAATACCTAGAAACCCTAAGTGAAATATAATCCCAAACATACGCCAAGAAATCGCAACTATACGATTGGTTAGGACCAACATTAAGAAAGAAAAAAATCATGCACACATATGTATTACTGATCATGCCCAATGATCATGCTTATCATAATTTTTGGTTTAGTCGCCGCTTTCATAACTAATTAACAACATGTTCAGCTTGTTGTTGTTGTCTATCATTTCTTTGTTATTTCATTATTGGAAAAGTAAAAGTATATAATATATATATATATATATATATGTATGTATATGCCTCTAAGTACGAATACATATTTCAAAACAGCAGCGACAACTAGTGCATATATTTCATTTTTATTTTTTTTTCTTGTTGTACCGAATCAGATGATAATAATGGACCGCCTCTAGGTATAAATACGACACAGACACGTTCAACGCGAGTCAGTTAGTAAAAGTAGTTCGAGCGCTTTGCCAGCTGCTTGTCAAAGAAAACGTAGACTATAAAATAAAAAGTGAAATAGCTGAGGGAAAATTGTTTCCTTTAGAAATTAGTGACTACAAAATAAACCAAAGTGTGAAAATTGATTTTTAGAAAGTGTTTTAAACGCAATAATAGTGAATTATGACTGTTAGTATACATTATATATAAATATAAAATATTAAACATATTTATGAATAACAAATGAATCCATATATTTTACAAATATCAATAATTATTTAATAATTTATAATCAGTATTCAATTGAGTAATTCAAATTATTAATTAAATATAAAAACAATATATAGCAATTTTTGAGGAATTTAGTTTAATTATTTAAACAAAAAATTATAAAAATATTGTGTTATCAGTTTATTATAAATTTCCAAACAATAATTGGCATGATTTAAATAAATATCATGTTCAAAAAGTGATTTAATATTTGAAAAAGAGAACGTTTAGTACTAAAATATATATGAAAAACAAATGAAGAACATTTAATTAAATATTATTAAATAAATAGTTTAGAATATGATTATGAAAATATTTTTCGGCTCTGACAATATTTATGCGATAGACTAAGAGAGCTACAATTGGTTTAATTAAATTAAATTTCAAAACAATACGTTGCATAATTCAAATTTTTACCATGTTCAAAAAAGCGATAGACGGAATTTTAATATGTGAAAAAGTGAACTTTATATACTCTAATATATATATATATGAAAAACTAATAAAGAATATTGAATTAAATATTATTAAATAAATATTATAGTATATGATTATGAAGCTAGAGCTAAATTAGAATATGTGATATGCTTTTAAGCTTATAGGGAAAAGGATATTTAAAAAAATTTAATTAAATTTATTGAAAAACGTTCTAATAAATTTTATGAATATTATATCAAATTGAATTAAAATTGAATTTTCGCGTCTTCTTACAGTCAACTCTCCGTATTGCGATTATTGGCCAGAGCAACTTTGCGGCAGATGTGTTGGAGCTGCTGTTGGAGCGGGCCACAGTTCAAGTTGTGGGCGTGTTCACCATACCGGACAAGGGCAGTCGCGAGGATGTGTTGGCCACCACAGCGGCCAGCCACAAAATACCCGTTTTCAAGTTCGCCAGCTGGCGTCGCAAGGGCGTCGCCCTGCCCGAAGTGCTGGAACAGTACAAATCGGTGGGCGCCACTCTAAATGTGCTCCCCTATTGCTCCCAGTTCATTCCCATGGAGGTGATTGAGGGCGCTCCGCTGGGCAGCATTTGCTATCATCCCTCCATATTGCCCAGACATCGCGGCGCAAGTGCCATCTCCTGGACACTCATCGAGGTAATTATTCACTCATTCAGCAAGTGAAAAGAGTGTATTCGGTTTGTCAATGTCCGACTTAAACCTGCGAATTTATGCTACCTCACTTAGTTTTAAAGCTAAATACATAAAATTTGAACAGACTGATTATAGATGACCTCCTCTAAAGATTGACAAAATTTTTTTGGGCTACGTCCAATTGGGGCGTGGCAAAACGCGAAAATCTATATTTAAGAGCTATTTTCACCAAATTACTATTATTATTTTTGTTTCCAAATTAATAATTATAATTAAGATCGTTTTCGACTGTTTTCGGATATTATTATACAAAGAACGAGTATTGCGCAGTCGGTTACACCGGACTACAATGTTCTCTTACTTTTTATATCCTGAATTTATTAAGAATGTGTAAAGAGGGTATATTGGTTTTATGCAAATGTATGAAACAGACACCAGCAAGCATTGTCGACCCCATAAAGTATATATATTCTTGATCAGAACGACGAGCTGACTCGATTAAGTCATGTGCCTGTGTTCGGATACCAATACTATTTATACGCAGAATAAGTTTATAATTTTTTTTTAAAAATCGATTTGAAGATTTAGTTTTCGGTCACTATAAGGGAAGAGACAAAATTTGGAAAATTTCGAATTTTTGATATCTAGTCCGCTATATTACTTTCGATAAAAATCGATTTTAAGACTTGGTTTGCTATTTTTGTTTGTTATGTTAAAAAGTTAATTTTAATTTAAAAAATTTTTTTAATTTTGTTGTATTTTTTTTTGCAGGGCGATGAAGTCGCTGGCTTCAGCATCTTTTGGGCAGATGATGGACTGGACACGGGTCCGGTTCTGCTGCAACGTCAGACGAATGTGGAGCCGACGGACACGCTGGACAGCATCTACAAGAGATTCTTGTATCCGGAGGGCGTCAAGGCGATGGGCGTGGCCGTTGATCTGGTGGCCCAGGGCACGGCCCCGAAGATAACCCAAACCGAGGTGGGCGCTAGCTACGATCCGGCCATGTTCAAGGCGGAGAATCAGCTGCTCAATCTGCAGCAGCCGGCGCAGCGAATTTGGAATTTTGTGCGTGGCCTGGACTCAGTGCCGGGTGCTGTGGCCACCGTGCTCCAGGAGGATGGCAGCGAGGAGCAGGTGCGCTTCTTTGGCGCCCATCTCTACTCGGCGGGGCCCGTGAAGAGCGGAAGGCAGCTCCGGCTGAAGGGTCTCGAGAAGCCCGCCTGGGTGCATCCGGGCGGACTGCTGATCGAGGGCACAGATGGCGCCTTCGTGAATGTGCGTCGCATCAAGCGCGGCTCGAAGATGATCAATGCCAGCGATTGGTTCAGGCAGGCGGAGCAGCTGCCGCTGGCCGATCTGACGGACGATGAGCTGGCCAAGAGCCACCAACTGGCGGCCATTTGGCAGGCGATACTCAAGACGCCGATTGAGCCCGGTACCGATTTCTTTGCCGCCGGCGCCGGTTCCATGGACGTGGTGCGTCTCGTCGAGGAGGTGAAGGAGGCGTTCGATGTGCCGCTCGAGAACGAGCACGTGTTCATGGCACCCGTCTTCGCCGAGTTCTTCGGTCAGCTGGTCCGCAGCATGCGCCAAGGCAGCGCCAGCTCCACCAGCGATCAACTTAACTTTACGGGTTTCCTGCTGCGGGCGAACAAACGGGAGATTCGTGTGCCCACCCAGCTGTTCATCGATGGCGGGTTCGTGGACGCTGCCGAGCAGCGGACACTGGACATCATCAATCCCACCGATGAGCAGCTGCTCTGCCGCGTCGCCTGTGCGAGCGTCAGCGATGTGGACGCCGCTGTGCGAGCCGCGCACAAAGCGTTCCACGGCAGCTGGCGTCAGATTTCGCCGCGGCAGCGCGGACAACTGATGCTGAAACTGGCCGATCTGATGGAGCAGCACAAGGAGGAGCTGGCCACCATCGAGGCGGTCGACTCCGGCGCCGTTTACACGCTGGCTCTGAAAACCCATGTGGGCATGTCCATCGATGCGTGGCGCTACTTTGCCGGCTGGTGCGACAAGATCCAGGGTAGCACGCTGCCGGTGAATCCCGCCCGGCCGAATAATGTGCTGACATTTACGCGCCGCGAACCGATCGGCGTTTGCGGCCTGATCACGCCCTGGAACTATCCGCTGATGATGCTCTCCTGGAAGATGGCCGCCTGCATTGCCGCCGGCAACACCTGCCTGATCAAGCCGGCTCAGACGTGTCCGCTGACCGCGCTCAAGTTTGCCGAGCTCACCGTCCGGGCCGGTTTTCCGCCCGGCGTCATCAATGTCCTGCCCGGCAAAGGATCCGAGGCCGGACAGGCCATCGCCGATCATCAGCTGGTGCGCAAACTGGGCTTCACCGGATCGACGCCCATTGGACAGCACATTATGCAATCCTGTGCGGCGTCCAATCTCAAGAAATGCTCTCTGGAATTGGGCGGCAAGAGTCCGCTGATCATTTTCGCCGACTGCGATCTGGATAAGGCTGTCAAACACGTAAGTTTATTCAATTATTGAATTTCAATTATTATTATTAAAAACTTTTTGATTTAGAGATATCTTAACTAAATTTAATAATTAAGATTTTCTTTATGATCCTAACACATGAGTAAAATTTTATCAGCATCAGTTATAATATAAAGTTCCCATAGAAACAATAGGTCTAAAATTTTTAGTTTTATATGAAAAACTTTTTTTTGTTTTTTAAGAAAAACCCAAATTATGAGTTTATGATATATTAACAAAGTCCTTATAGCCAGGGCTTACTATAACACAATCGTTTGAAAAATGAGATTTTGCATAGAAAAATGTTTTGCATTTAAATAAGGCTTATTTAAACTCAACAATTACAATATGATCAATATGATCCTGATGTAATGAACATGGTATTAGCATTATATTAATATTGAAATTTGAATATTATTTATTTATCCGTACAGGGTATGTCCTCGGTGTTCTTTAACAAGGGTGAAAATTGCATAGCCGCTGGACGACTCTTTGTGGAGGATCGGATTCACGATGAGTTTGTGCGTCGCGTGCTGAAGGATCTGCGTTCGATGACGATTGGCGATCCTCTGAATCGATCCACCGCACACGGACCCCAGAATCACAAGGCGCACTTCGACAAGCTGATCGAGTTCTGCGAACGGGGCGTGGCCGAGGGCGCAACGCTTGTCCATGGCGGGTGTCGAGTGGCCAATCTGAAGGGTTACTTCTTCACACCCACCGTGTTCACCAATGTCGAGGATGATATGTTTATAGCACAGGAAGAATCCTTCGGCCCCATTATGATCATATCCAAGTTCAATGGCAGCGATATCGATTCCGTTATGGAGCGAGCCAATCGCACGGAATACGGTTTGGCCAGTGGCGTCTTCACCAAGGACATCAGCAAGGCTCTCAGCTTCGCCGACCGCATCGAGGCGGGCACCGTTTTTGTCAATGTGTACAACAAGACGGACGTCGCCGCCCCATTTGGCGGCTTCAAGCAGAGCGGCTTCGGCAAGGATCTGGGCCAGGAGGCGCTCAACGAGTATCTGAAGACCAAGTGTGTCACCATTGAGTACTGAGTGGAGTGGACTCCCATCGAATTTAGTGGAAAACAAAAGACTTAATGCATTTTAATATATATATACTTACTATATATACTTCATAATTCTCAATTAGCCTAGCAATAACATTTTATGTATACGATTATTCATTAAAAACCAAGAAAATATCTTTATTTTATAATTTATTACACAACAAGTAAAAACGTTGCAATCGGGTGTAACCCACAGCACAATACTCGTTCACAGTGTAATAAAACATGCAGCCAGGCATTATTTGTGCAATGCAGAATTAATCTCTAATTAATTATGATAAATACAATCCATTAAAAAG
>SCDS01000453.1:0-34939 GCA_004149465.1 Drosophila nigromelanica
TTTTTGACAAAAAATTTGACCCCCTCAGAATCGCGTTTAATGTTGATTTTTATACTAGTTATGACTAATACAATTGATTAAAAACAAAAATTCGCAATTCTAAATTTTGAAAAAAAAAAAATTTTCGAAAATGAATAAGGGGGAGTGCATGATTTTTGTACCAAAAATTGAAAACAATAATTATTTTGTATAATCCATATTCCTTAAATGCTGAGTCAATCTAGAGGACAAATCATGACGAAAATGCCATCAAACATGCAATTCGGTTTAGTTTTGACAAATTTGTGGATGTATTAAACAGAGAAGTTTTTGTCAATTTAATCTTTCAATTAACCATTTATCAAGTTTAAATCTCTATTCGTGAACGAAATAGTATTTTTAGTTTTTAGAGCATAGTGTACTATAAAATTTAATAAAGTAATATTAAAATTGCAGTAACAACAGCGACAAGAACAACTTGTAATATCTTATTTCATTTGCGCAATTCACTTAAAAATATTTATTCTTATATATGTATACATATATATATATGTGTTTCTTTCTGATTATTTTTGTTACTTCCGTTAAGCATTTCCTGCTTAGTATTTCATTTCGTGGTCTTTAGAACTATGAGCCGCATTACAAACAAAAATACCAATAAAATTTGTTTACATATATAAGAAATAAAATTTTTGATGGCATCAAATATCCGGCATCAAATGGCGGTGCTGAACATTCATTCATGAAATGAGTTTAAGACAAATAAGTTTAAACAAAAACGTGCAAAATGTATGTATATACAAATATAGACATATATATCTATAATGAAATGAAATGATTGGCGAATTGCAATGCGAGTTGCCATATCCGTTCAGGTACATATGCTTGGAATATATTTATATATATATATATAAATATATATACATACATACGTACATGCGTATATGTTTTTGGCTGGTATATATAGAGCGCAGGGTATTTTTAGTTGGTGTTCAATCTTTTCGTGATTGGGGGGCAGACGATTGCTTGGATGGGGCAGTGCGTGTTGTTGGCTACGCGCCCGCCGCATGGCTGCTTGTGGCATGAATCATTCGATGTGGCCGGGATTGTAGTTGTTATTTGTTATTGCTGCTGCTGCTTCTGCTGTTGATGTTGTTGTCACTGATGTTGTTGCAACTATTTGCACCGCATTTATAAAAATACATTTTATGTTTACGCCGTTCTCGACGTGCTCGACGTTGTCTGCCGCGCTGGCTGCGAGGACGCCAGAAGGAGACGGAAACGCAGGTGGCGACTGGGGACTGTAGCTTAGGCAGACGACGACGCCGGCAACACCGTCAACACCGACAACACCGACGCCGCCGCCGCCGCCTCACGCACTCATAATTTTCCAAAAATACTTTTTGTCCGACAATTTGCCATATTTCACTAAATTCAGTTTTAAAAAGAAATCAAAAATGCGTACCACAAAAAGTTTCTACTTTTTTAAAATGTTTCCATTAGATTTCTTAGCCAAGCGATCAACAATCTGAGTAAATTAATTGAAGACAACTGAAGAACGGCTTTATTTAGGTTAATTGTTGTCAAAATAACATCACGACAATAAAAGTAGCAACGGTTTTTCAAATAAAGTCACAAAATCTGTAACCCTTTGAAAAGGACAATTAGAGAAAAAATCTTCAATAGGAGCAATAGGCCAAGTATTTAATCTTCCATACTCCATAGGTAACTGTTCAATCTTGTTTGAAATAAAGTTCTGATGTGTATTAATATACACAATAATATTATTCACAGCAATTAGAAAATATGTCTAGAGATATGGTTATAGGGATATATAGGATATGAAGATGGAATATTATAAAATTATTATAATTAACGTTATGTGGCATGACAAAGACAGGTTCTTTTTAGAGATATTTTTAAATAACTATCATCCATAGACTTTAATAAAGTGCTAAGTTTAGCATTGCTAAATATTTACAGAAGTCCCCTTTAATTTTAAATTTCTCATCTTGTTTTATCACTTACCGGAATCTTTGAAGTGCGCAGAAATTCGAGCAGTGCTTCCAATGAGCCCAAAGTTGAGGCTTGCACGTAGACGCCAGTTTGGGCCAACTTGATGTGGCTGAGAGCGCTCTTCAGTTCGCGGGCAACTTCCTCTCTGCAAAAAGCAACAAATTAGGTATATAAAAAATCCGATTAAAATCATAGCACAACTTGGCTTCACCCACTTGCATATTTCGACTTCGTCGGGTTTGTGCGCAATAAGCAGGTTGATGCCTGCAATGGCCTTCTCCAGATCCTTGGCGGCGATTTTCACACCCTGAGCTGCCTTCACTTCCTTGTACTCCACGTAGGCGTTCTTCACGCGCAGCTCCTTCATCGGCTGGGGCATCAGGAGCGAGCGAATCTGTGTGGTGATGGGCCCATCTGTGCCAGCCAAAATCATGGTCTGGCCCTCGCGCAGTTTGCCATTGATTAGAATGGCATCGATGGTGGTACCCAGGCCGGGTATGGCCTTCACTTCTAGCACAGTGGCCTGCAGCTCCTCCGAGTACATGAGACGCTTGGTCAACATATTTTGGCAAAAGTCCGTTATCATGAACAACAGATTGCCCATGCCCTCGCCCGTGATGGCACTGGTTGGCACTAGAGAGATGTAAGTCTTGGGATCTGTATTCTCATAGAAGAGCGCAGCGTTGAGACCCTGTTCGGCAAACTGGAGTATCACATCTTTGGTGCGCTGCTGGAACTCCAACTGTGTGTTCGTCTGCTGCTCCTTGATCACATCCCGCACATCGCGACGCGGCAGCACCTGCCAGTCGTAGAGGCGATCGATCTTGTTGAGGGCCACAATGAACGGACACTTCTTCTTCTTCAGCAGCTGTATGGACTCAATGGTCTGCGGCTCCAGGCCGTGCATAATATCCACAACCAGAATGGCAATATCACAGAGAGAGGAGCCGCGATTGCGCAGATTACTAAACGATTCGTGGCCGGGCGTATCAATGATGAGCAGTCCGGGCAGACGATGCTCAAAGTTGACAGCATTCTTCACATATTTCGTTTGCTCCTTGATGGCATCAATGGGCACATTGGTGGCGCCAATTTGTTGCGTTATGCCACCCGCCTCCGAGTCCTGGACATGCGTGCGACGCAGTTTGTCCAGAATCTTCGTTTTGCCCGTGTCCACGTGGCCAAGCACACAAACCACGCCGGCGCGCAGCTCATCCGTGGTGCGTTTCTTTTCCGCCTCCGATTGGCGCTTGATGATGCGCGCCTCGGCACGCAGTCGACGCGACTCGGGATCGTTGGCCAATGTGGCGTCCTCCTTTTCGGACTCTTCACTCTCCTCCTCGGATGAGTCCGAGTCATCATCGGTATCGCCTTCCTCGTCATCGCTTTCTGGCTCATCCCGGGTCTCAATTTTGCCATTGTTGGTGGTTGTGGTTGCTTGTGAGGATTCCTCTTCTGGTTCAGCTTCGCTATCAGTGGCATCCCAACTCTCCTTGACCACCTCCTCTTTAGGCGTTTGCTCAGCAGCTGCAGCAGCTGCTGCCGCATCGGCGGCTTTCTGGGCTTCGTCCTTGGCCTCCTCCTCGGCGGCCTCCTTGGGCCCCTTTTTCTTGTTAGGTCGTATACGCGTGCCTGCAAAAGATTTAATATAAGTACGCACTATTTACAGACAGCTATAATTGGTAGCTCACCTGGCCTGGTCGCACGTCTGTCGTTGGGATCGGGTATTTCCAGGCCCTGCGCCTTGAGAGAATCCAGCAGAGCCTGGGCCCGAGCGCGGTCCTCCTTTTGCTTCTTGGTGAGCAGTTTGCCCTCGGCCTTGAGGCGCGCTTTGCGCTCGGCCTCCTTTTGCTTCTTCTTCTCTTTGCGCTCCGCTTCAATGCGCACCGCCTCCAGGCGTGCCTCCTCGCGTTCATCCTCCAGACGAATGCGCTCCTCTTCCAGCTTCTGTTGACGCTCCTCTTCCTCCTTGCGCTTTTTGAGCTGCTCCTGCATGGCTGCCACCATCGCGGCAGACATGCCCTTCTTCTTGTTGTCCTTTTTCTCTTTCTCTTCGTCGGCCTCAGATTTCTTATCCTTTTTGCCCTTTTTCTTATTCTTGCTCGCCTTGCCACCCTCATCAGCGTCTTCCGCATCAGCCTCTGGCCGTGCTTCACTCTCCGGCGCAGCTGCAGACTCTGGCTCTGGTTCTGGCTCTGGCGCAGGAGCTGGTGCCGCCGCGGGCTTTTGCTTTGGCTCCAGCGCTGCCCGCTGCTTGGCCAGCGCAGCTTCCCGTTTCTGTCGCTCCTTCTTCTCCTTTTTCTTTTGGGCTGCTGTTTTCATGGTGCCGCCGCCATCCGCATCCTCATCATCATCAACATCTTCGGCGCCAGCTTCTTCGACAGTTGCTGATGCCTGCTGCTGCGGCTGCTTCTTGCCTTTCTTTGGCTTCTCGGCCACCGACTGGGGTTCATTTGGGGTTGCTGGTGGCGCCTCGCCAGCATATTCGGCCTGCAGTTCAGCCAGCATCTTGTCCAAATCTTCATCGTCGTCGTCTTTTCCTTTGCGCTTCGACTTTTTGCCCTTCTTTTCGTTCTTCTTCTGCGGCTTTACAGCCACCGGCTCGTCGTCGGACGATATTTGTGCCTCGATTACCTCATCCTCATCGTCGTCATCATCGTCCACCAGCAGATTGAAAGCCGACTTCTTGGCTGGCTTCTGGCTTGGCTCCTCATCGGAGCCATCATTGTCCGCGTTCTTCGCCTTGCCTTTACCCTTGACACTCAATTTTTTGACTGCCTTCGTTATGGTCTCCTCGTCGCTGCCTTCATCCGAAGCATTGGCATTCTTGCTCTTGCTCTTCTTCTTGGCCTGCTTCTGCTGGTTCTTCTTGTTGTTGTTGGTGCCCACTTGATCGTGGTCCGAGTCTATGACAGTGTTGCTTTCCCTACATTTTAGACAAGACAAAGTATTTCAGTAGAAAGTTGCCAACACCATTTGCCATCGTGGCACCACAAAAACAACAATAACAACAATTACTTAGCCTGTACTCACATTTCGTCCGCCGATGAACCACCCTCAGCGGTGGTCAGTATCTCTTTCTTGCCCTTTTTAGCTTTAACCATCTTCCCTGGCGCAGTCTCAACACGCTTCTGCTCGGAACACCCACGAAACGCCGAAATGAATTCACTGCTGAAAATCTACACGCGACGCAGAGGCAACGAGGGGGTTCGGTTCCCGGCTCAACAGCTGGTGCTGGCTGATCTCTTCGCGGTGACGGCACGTTGGCTCCGATGTGATTCGCCAAAATCAACAACTTAGCTATTGGTGGCAAATTGGCGTTTCTAGTCGCCAAAGTTTGTAAATTTTCTTTTGCACGCCGATTCGGTTAGCGAATACGATGCACCTGTGCTAGCGATGTGAGAGCCACAATGCTATCGATAACTAACTTTTTCATGTTTCAGTTTCGATTTTTCTTAAGTGCAGCCAATCATTTACTTACGCTCATCTACAGAATTAAATACTGTTTTATCGCGTTGAACAGCTGTTACCTTTTTGTAAAGGCGTCATTTAGTGTTTTTCCATATTTTTCTTGTTTTGTATTTGGTATTTATGAATATAATTTCAAATTGGAATATGCTATGTTTTTATTAGTAGCAAAATTTTAAAACAACCGCCAATTGAGATTGTTCGCCTGTTAATAACATAACAGCAAGCTGTTAAGGGGGAATACTAAAACATATGTTAGACGAGCTGTGGATTGTGTTCAGTTTAAGGTTATGTGTGCCGTCTTCAGATAACTTCACTCTAAACTCTAATAATTTTACGAAAGCCGAATTGAATTTTCTTAAGGTTTACGTATAAAAAACGTATAATTTACGCATATCTGTGCGTTGCTGTATGTAAGTTAATTTCTTAATATGTTTGAATTTGATTTGCTGACAACAAATAAAAAACCTATATTATTTTTTAAGCGTTCCACTTGCGAGACTTCATAGGAACATGTCTGTTATTTCCAGCGAGGCAGCGAGCATCAACGAGAGTATTAATACGCCAAATAGTTCAGAGAGCAGCAGCAGCAGCACAAGTGCTGAGGTTTGTTGAAATTTGATGCCGGCTTTGGGTTCGAGTGTTTTCGTATGACTCCATTAATGTTCCCTCTGCACTTCAGATAAAAAAACTGGACAACCAAGCTCCGAATAAAGTAATATCGATTATAAGCAGCGAAAGCGGCTTTAAAGAAGAAACCAACGACAGCCACTTGAGTCGACTACAGCAGCTGCGCAACGAGTTGAACTACATCAGCGAGACGGACTGGATGTACGAGAGCCTTGAGAAGAAACCGCAGCAATAACAACATACTCAAGATGCTTTCGTTCTGGAATCGAATCTTCCAGAACCCAGAGAAGGCGCGCGATCGCAAGCGCGACCTGCTGGATATCGAGAACGATTTCCTGGATCAAGGAGCCGATTCCGATGTCGCCGAAGGAAGCGAAAAAAAAATAAGCACAATAGGCCACAGGCAGAACAAAAATTTATGCGCAAATGCGACTCTGCATGAAATGGAAAAAGTTAAGAAGAGCGACAACAATGAAAACACAGGCTTCGCTTTTGCCAACACTGAGAGCAATGCAATCGACAAATCCTGCTGCAGCCGCAAGGGCGTCATTACCCACTTAACTGGCCAAAGCGGCGTTATTGACAACGTCATTCCCTTCGACAAACAGGTCGCTGGTATGCTCTTTCATGAGCTAACTACCGGAAGTGTGGTTGAGTATTTGGTCTATCAATACGGCAAAGATGACTCCAAAGTGGTCAAAATACAGAAAATAATCGAACAGTGTTGGGAAGAATCTTCGAAAACAAAGGTAATTTTCAACATTGATTTTTATACCCTGTAAATAAAAACAAGAAAGATTTCTCTAGTCGGGAGCACCCGACTCGGAGATAACCTCAACGCAGCTGCGCGGTTTCGTTATTTACATTTAAAGCTCTTTTCATTCATACATACATACACTCAAATTCACACACACAGACGGCATGCGTCGCAATTTTCTCAGCGGCTGCGCGTGGCCCCCATTATGGAAACTAAATTCCTGAATAACTTCTCAACTAAAGGTATGAAATTTTTAGGACTTAATAATAGCATTGAAATCTATGTACAAACCAAACATAGCAAGTCAATAATATTTAAATTGCGTTGTTTTGATATTTGGGCGATTTTTGATCTGCGCTTAAGAGCTGAGGTCAGCAAATTTGTTTCATATGAAACCAAATTTGTTGACTCCAGTTCTTATAATTTCTGAGATGTGCTTAAAAACCCAATAAACATGGATAACATGAAAATGGAGGATTATCAACCATTTGAAATAACCTTTCAAGCTCGTAGTCTCTGAGATCGAGGCGTTCATACAGACAGATAGACAGTGATAAATCGACCCTGCTAGAATATGTGTTTCGGAGATGCCTCGTTCTGCATACATAAAACCATTATACCCTTTTTACCCATTTTCAATATGCTCAGCGTATAAAATGAATATTGGTTGAAGGCAAATGTTTATAACAGGCAAAAGACATCACACACACATTGACACAGGTTGGAGCTGGGTCTATGCTGCCAAGTCGGAAACTGCCTTGTTCTGCCTTTTCGATAAATTGTAATGTCAACTATTGTCCATGCAGGTGGAGGAGCTACTGGAATCGCTGAAGCTCGACCAGCCAACCTATTTCAATACGCAGCTACGCAACATTCTGGGTTTCATCACTGTCCGCTTGCCGTCATCTATCGAGGTGGACACGGACTACGGCGAGCTGAGCGTGGAGCTGGACAATGTTGAGGTTAATTTCTTGCCCAAAACGGGTGATGAAGTAACCCTCGAGTGCAACATTCAGCTCGATGATCACTATCTGGACAAGCAGGGCGAGATACTCCAAGTGCTAAAGGTATTCCCTACACGCATCGAAACGGAACAAAAGTGCACTGTGGAGCGTGTCTTTGAGGAGTTTTCTGTGCTCACTTCGAATGCCTATGTGCTCAAGGAGGACGTGCCCAAAGGAACCCAATTGCATCTTGGCGATATTGTGAAAGTAGATCTTATTGAGTGTAAATATGTAAGAACCAAACCGTATTTTTGATATTTTCTTTTATTCAATATTTATTTATCTGTCTGCAGGCGAAGTACTCTCGTCGCGCTATTAAACTGACATTGCTAGAGAAGAACTTTGGCCAAATGAAGTACAAAGTGTTGGGCTCTTCGACAAGCAGCAAACGTGCCATTTCCGTAGATGGCGAGGATCGCTTTGTGTTCACCGAACAGTGGAAGAAACAGAATGTTACCCTCAAGGTTAGGAACATGGGCAAGCGCACATTTGAGCTGCGCAGTATCAAAATTCCCAATGGAGCCGATGCACAGATCAGTGTGATCGAACCTGTCGGCTCGAGGTGCATTGAGATGGGTAGTCAAATGTCGATAATCTTTGAAGTGCACACCAAGTTCATTGGCGAATCAAAGGAGTTCTTCACACTCCACTTTGACACGTTTAAGGTTACGCGCTATTTGACAGTCATACTATGTGAAACGGAGGCGGAGGCTGCCGAGGCGAAACGTCGTCTGATTGCCGCTGAACAGCTGATGGTCAGTGGACGTAATGCGGGACAACGCTCTCGGTTTTATGCCTATCAGGTGTTCTCCAACAAGAGCACACTGGTGCCGGGCGAATCGATTGCCACCAAGCGCCGTTTTGTGCCGGTCCATTTGGGCAACTACGATGTGCCCGAGAGGCTATGTAATATAATCCTAAAAACGGAGACGAGCACCGAAATATATGACCTTCTGGGCAGTCAATATCCATTCCTTAATGAGAAGCTCTCCTTCAAAACCTATGTTCAGCGTTTCTGCATTTTGCTGCACCTGGAGGAGATTGATTACAATGTCACCTTTCGCAACTATGATCGGGAGCGTGCCCATTTCAATCGTGAGGGCGAATATCTCACACTGCAAATTGAGAATCTCGCAGAGCGTCGTCCATCATTGGTACTGGGCGACACAGTAAATGCGATTAATCCCTGGGCGAATACCGACAGCAAGGAGAACAAATTATTCCAGGGTGTTGTGCACAAGGTTCTCTTCAATCGAATTCAGCTCAAGTTTAACGCCAACTTTCAGCAGCAGTATAATGGCGAGGATTATCGCCTAGAATTTCATTTTTCGCGATATGCGTTCCGCAAACAGCACCATGCCATTGAGCGCATTATCCACCACATGGGCGAAAGTTTTCTGTTTCCCAGCAAGGTTGTCAAGCGCGACAGTCTTCAGTTGGACGTCACCTTCAGGGATGATGCTATGTATCTGTATGACGACAAGTTACCCTGGTTCAATCCCTTATTGAACACCATCCAAAAGATCGCCGTTTTCAATATTCTGCGGGGCGACACAAAGAACTTGCCTTACGTGATTTTCGGTCCGCCGGGCACTGGCAAAACCGTAACACTGGTGGAGACATTGCTGCAGCTGGTCCGCAATTTGCCGGGTGCTCGTCTTCTGGTTGGAACACCCTCGAATAGCTCTGCGGATCTCATTACGAAACGCATCATTGACAGCAAAGTTCTGAACCACGGCGATTTCATACGTCTGGTTTCGCAGAACCAGGTAGAGAAGGATCTTGTTCCGCCGGAGCTGGCCAGCTACTGTGCTACCGTTGACATTGGCACCGTGGATGCCGCCCATGACAGTGTAAGTAGCATTCTTTATTCCCAATCCCAATCCAGCTAAACAATTATGTGATTAACCTGACCAACAGATGATTGTCACCGAATCGGGTCTAAAGCTGCGCTGCCAGGCAAAGTTTCTCGGCATGCACCGCATCACTATCAGCACCTGCACTACGCTGGGCAACTTCATTCAAATGGACTTTCTGCCTGGACACTTCACTCACGCTCTCATCGACGAGGCCGGCCAATGCACAGAGCCGGAAACAATGGTGCCAATTGTGCTGCTGACAAAGAAGATAAACCAGGTGATTCTAGCCGGCGATCCCCATCAGTTGCAGGCCATTGTTACCAGTCGGCTTGCCAACGAGCTTGGCTTGGGTATGTCCTTCCTGGAACGCCTACTGGAGACAGCAGCGTATCGTCGGGATATGCTGCGCTTCCCCAACAGCTCGGGCTACAATCCAAGCGTACTCACCAAACTATTGTACAACTATCGGGCACTGCCCTCCATCATGTCCGTCTACAGCAAACTGTTTTACGACGACGAGCTCGTTTCCATGGTCTCCGAGCATGATTCTCGGGAAGCCCTCTTCCTGGCCGAGCTGCAGAGTATCTTTCATCCGCATACAGGAATGCCGCGTACTCACGGCACCTTCTTTCACGGCGTCTTGGGCGAAAACATGCAGGAATCTGATTCACCCTCCTGGTTCAATCCCACGGAGGCGCGCGAAGTGTTCTTATTGACCATACTATTGTATCGCTGCAAGGTGCTGCCCGACCAGATTGGCATACTGACGCCGTATGCAAAGCAGGTGAAGACGCTGCGCAACATGTTTATCAACGCGGATGTGACAATGCCGAAGATTGGCTCGGTCGAGGAGTTCCAGGGACAGGTAACAACTGTTGGCCAATATGTTGCGCTCAACTAACTTATTCAACTTTTGTTCTCAGGAGCGCGACATTATGCTCATCTCAACGGTGCGCTCCTCGGAGTCCAATCTGCACACGGATGCGCGTCTCAGTTTGGGCTTTGTGCGCTGCAACAAGCGCATGAACGTGGCCATTTCTCGCGCCCGCTGTCTGATGGTCATTTTTGGCAATCCCCACCTGCTGTCCGTCGATGATTGCTGGCGCCATCTGATTCTCTTCTGTGCCAACAACAATGCGTATTTCGGTTGCGACTTGCCCAATTCGATTCTGTCCATGGAACCCGATTCCGACGACAATGAATCGGACATGTCTGATTTTCTGTCTTAAGACCATTCGCCAAAATGCTAACTGCAAACAAAAGTTCCTGACACGCTAGATTCAACCAAAGTCTCGAATAATCAAACAAAACCCATTGAATTACCGACTTAAACTTTTACTTAACGAATTTATTTTGATCAAAGCATTCCATATATTACTTACTCCTCATATATTGCATTTTCAATAAAAATAAATTGAATTGGCATTTATACAGACTTTTTTACTATCAAATCAGAAGACTTCCATTTGGAAATTCGTGGCACGAGTATTTTAAACCGTGCTTATTTTCAAATTGTGATTTTCGCCCATCTCTAATCAGCGAATTGCATTATTTGAACACACATTTATTTCTACAATATGTACACATTGACACACTCTTACCGTTAATGTCGGCCATATTTTTGACGGTGATTGTTGTGTGCCGCTCTTCGCTATGAGTCTTTTGCCTATGAAACCAAATTACAAATAGTAAAATTCAAGCAACACGCGCCAAAATGACAAAGCCAGCGCTCGACGAAAATATCTTCAGGCTCAGCGAAAAAAATGAGCATGATAGAAATAAAATCGAGGTTCGAACGTATTATAATTATTTAAATATTTAAAGCTCCAACTCTGTATTTGTAGCGCCTGTCAAAATCCCAATGGCTGAGCGACTACGCACTCGACATTTTCAAAACAATGAAGGAGTCCGAGATGCAACGCCGTCCAGTGTATTTTATGTCGACGCAAACCGATCAGAGGCCAAAGCTCCTGCAGCTCTGTCAGCTGATCACGCGCACCTATAAACTCAGTCGTTGTGCCCTGCACTTGGGTAAGTGTATATACATATGTAGGTCGATTAATCATTTTTCTGATCATTTTCCTTATTTGCAGCCATTTATTATCTGGACCGTTTCATTGATTCCTATACCATAAGAGCAGACAAACTGCAGCTGATTGCATTGACCTGTCTGCACATTGCAGCACAGATCGAGAATCAGGATGCACTCGTTCCACGCTACAGCGAAATGAATTGTCTGATCAAGAACTGTTATACGCCATTCGAGTACAAGGCCGTGGAGCGCAAGGTACTCACATTCTTTGAGTTCAAGCTGATGCGTCCCACAACGGCCAGCTTTGTGGAGATGTTCGCCTGCAGTTTTCTCACACGTGACGATTATGTATCCTACTGCCAGGCACTGAGTGAACATGCCGCACTAGCAGCTACTTATCCGCGTTACAATTGCTTTGAGCAGATGCTGGCCTCGCTGGCGCAGCTACTGCTCCGCATTTCGGACTACACGCTGAGCAGTATGTTGAAAGTGTTTCAGTTTAACTTTAGATATTTTTATAACAACGACAAAATTTAACTTGCAGTTAACAGATTCAGCAACGAGCCGCCTTCCCTGCTGGCCGCTAGCTGCATTGCAGCTACGCGACAGGTCTGCGGCATGCCCAAACGCTGGACACCCTACCTAACACACCTGACCACCTACGCTGAGCATATGGTGGAACCATGTGTGGACATAATCACGCTATATCACTACTATCACACCGCATCCGCTGTGAAAGGACTACAGCAAACGGAGAGCAGCTGGCTCGGTGAAGACTCTGGATTTGAGGAGAACTTAAGCACGGCACAACCTAAAGTTCAAGAGGAAATTTTTAATGTTGTCACCGTGCAGTCGCAAACAGCAGACAACCAGCAGACAGTGCTGGGCAAACGTGTTCGGGATAACGTCTACGAAGAGCAGCAGCCGAAGCGTTGCAGGCTGGACCAAGAGCAGCAAACCTAGCATTTATTCCTGTATTTCGAAACGCTTTTGAAAAGCTAAAAAAAATTTAATTTTATGGTTCTAATATTTTCTACTATTAGAAACCGCACTCTGTGAATGAAGTAACTGTTGAATTTAAGGGCTTTTTGTTTTGTTTATACACGAAATGTATAATTTATGTATATATTTATACATATATGTATTTGTTATTTCGAGCAGCCCAAAGCAATTCTAATGCGGCCGGTATATCCGGTTTGATTAAAGTACCCTTACTCCTTTTGTTAAATAAAACACAGTAATTTTTTGTTTTCCATGAGAAGGCTTTTCGGTGTTTTTGTTTCTTTAATATTGTTGTTGTATAGGATTTTTGTTGATTCCTTTCTTTAAGTTAACTTGTGTTTTTATGTATTTTTGATTTGTCGGCATATTTTTGATTTTGGGGTTTTTTCTTTTAGTTTTTGTTGCGTTTAAAAATTATGTTTTATACAATTGGACCGAAAATAGATTTTTAATTTACAATTTTTAAAGCATTTATCAAAATCTGTTTTTGTGTGTTTGTGTTTGTATCGTGTTTTTTGTTGGAAATAACCTTCTCAACTTCCGCTCTATCTAACATCACTTCAACCTCCATTCAACTGGCCTACTCCTAACTCCAAAACAGTTACAGTGCTTTTCCGTTGGGAAAAGCCCATTTAACCGTTACGCCTATGTTTTTTGTTTTGTTTTTTTTTTCAAGTATGAAACAATTAAGTGCAAATTCAAATTCGCGGACTGATCATCAACAATTGGAATTTAAAATCTACATTATATTTTTACAACAATTAGTTAAGGTTTTTGGTTGCGATATTGAGTTTGCAACGGCTAACATTTTCACTATTTGATTGGATTTTGATATAGTACTTATTCAAATTTGGTTTTATAAAACTCATCGGGATACAATTAAAGTATTGTGTGTTTTCTTCTTTTCAGTATTCGATGGGAGTAAAAAATAAGATTTTCGAATTTACAGCTTACATGCTTCTTAAGAACTATCTCTAAATACAAGTTAAAGTTGTTGTTGTTTATTTTAAGTGTATCTTTTGTTGTTAAACACCTTAAGCTTACGAAACTAACTTATTGATCTGATTTGTAATTTGTATTTGTATTGTTTATGAAATTACCATATAATAGTTGTTGATTTAAAGCTTAAAAAGTAGACATTTAATTTGGCATGTATTGCGCATATTTCGCTCAATCTCACTTAATTCAATTGAGATTTTTCCCATATACATATACAAATAATTTTGCAAATATACAATTATTTACAATCATTTGCTTATTGCATATTTGACAGTTGCTCTGAAGACCAAATTTTTAGGTTTTGGATAGGGTCTTTTTGGTTAGTTGTCCAATGCATATAAAATATTTTTAAAGCTATAGACTCGTTTATGGGATAGTCGCGGGTGGGAGCATTTAATGTGGAAGTATGCGGCTCTAAAAACAATTTGGAAATGCAAACATAATTGACAAACTCAAGCGAGTGCCAAACAAAACTAATTAGGCTGGACTAGCTGGAAGGGGTTTGTAAAACGAAAAAATGTGAAAATAAATATACAATTATGAATGTGGTTTGACACTAGGCTAGGGCAGCTCGTAAAAGATCAATAAACAAAATTTAGGAATAAACTAAGTGCTTAAACTAAATATAGAATGCGCCGTAGCTAAAAACTAATGTGAGTTATATATGAGAGACTTCTAAGAGCTAGTTAGATTCACAGGAAACAGGACTTTGATGATCATCACATGTGTGTGTGTTTAAGTGTTTATGTTTTTCTTGTTGCTGCTTACGATTGATTGGTTTATTGCTGTTTTAGTTGCTGATGATTGTTGTTTATGTGTGTGTGCTGTTATCGTTGTTTCAGTCCTTTGAGTGAATCGGTATCACATATTTATGTCCATACGGACTTTTGTACTTAATGCCACAATCACGATAAAATTTATCTGGTATACCTAAATTACATAAATACAGTTTGCCACAATTATTCGTTGATGTCTTAGCTGTTGCAGCATCAGAAGCAGCTGCAGCAGCCGAAGTGCTTGGATCTTGGATCAATGGTAATATGGGTAATATTGAGTACTTGATAGCAACATCCTTAATGCCACACGGTGGCGGATCAATGGCAAGTACCGATGCGCTAAAATTAATAAAAACCGAATATGTATTTAAAATTTACAGGTTAAGCTAAGCTGCAAGTTACAAACCGATTGACGCTCAGCCATTTCTTAATTGCATCCGATAGATTAACGGTATTTGTCGATAATATCACAAGATCTGGCGTGGGCACAGCTGCGAAATATATTTTGTGATAAGTTAAAAAAGTTTTTAAATTAATAGATTGTACGCACCGTCCACCGATTGTACTATGGTATTATCAGTAGCCTTAAACAGAGTCACCTCTAAGCTGCTGTTTTGTTCAATAAGCTCCGCCTGCTCCACATAGAGCAGCACGGTAAGGCCATGCGAGGCCAAAAGACGACCTGTAGCGGCACCAATGTTGATTGTTCTGCAAAATATAGACAGTTTTTTATAACTGCAAAATGTATAGACTACATTTATGAATACCTCATCGTATTGACGCCATCGCAAATGATGGCTATTTTGGGCCACTGATGATTGTTCGCCGGCGTCAGACGTCGTGCGCCGCCCAGCAGTGTTATGGCCAAATCGCTGGCGCCACGCGCCAGCATATCAATTTGTCGCTGCAGCGATAGGCCAGCCCTTTCGGCGCTTAGTTCGATCCGGTTGCGCACATAGGCCGGTATAGTGGGTATAATAAGGCCATCGTCAGTCACAAAATCCCTGCTGCCAGCGAAAATGCTCTCAATTTGGCGCAACTGCAGCGGCTTGCTGACCAAAATGTTCTCATCGTGTCGATACTTCTTCTCCTGCTGCTTTTGTTGCTTCTGCACGTGCACCGCGTGACGAACAACGTCCGGTTTCTGGTGCGTCGACTCAATGTCATCCCAAATGGCCTGCTTATCGAATAGCGCCAGATTGCCCTCAAAGTCGAACTCCTCATGCAGCAGCGGATCGTCGGCCTCGCTGCCAAACGTTTGCTGCTGCTGTCGCATGCTGCTCTCGCGCCGCACACGATTACGCTGCTTGTTCTTGCCGTTGCCATTGGCATTACCGTTCGCATTAAAAGAGCTTGAGTTAAAGCTGCCGTTGCCATTGCCGTTGCCATTGCGCCTGCCATTGCCGTAGCTAGTTGCCGCAGCTTGGGCAAAGTAGCCACCGTTGCCATTGCTATTGCCTATAATATCAATGGGACGGCTGCTGCTGCTGCCAGCTGCCTCGCCACTGCCGCAGCTGCCATCGGCGCTGCTGCTGCAGTAGCTCTCCAAGTTGCTGTTGGCGCCACCTCCTGCTGCACCTGCTCCAAAGCTACCTCCTGCACTAAAGACCGCGCTGCCCAACTTCACCTCCACCTTGGGCGGAATCATGTTCCCAAAGAAGGCCGCCACACTATTCGGTGTTGTCGCCAACTGTTGCTGCTGCTGTGCACTGGATGCACGTGAGGTTTGGGGTGTTCTGAAAAGAAAGAAAAATACATTCGAAATTTAATATGTGAAGCCAGTTGAGAAATTCAATCATTCATAATAGTTGCATTTGCATTTTTTGCTTCCTATTATTATTTATGGAAATGTGTTCAATTTACCTGCGCATTCCATTTGCACCATGCGAACTTGTACTGAGCATAAGTTGATGCATTTTATCACTCAGTGCCGAGTTGGTGCCAGTTGCAGCAGCAGCAGTTGCTGCAGTTCTGCCCACATTGCCATAACCATTTGCCTTGGCTCTGGGCGTTGAAGGCAAATCCGCCTGTTGCCGCTCCTGATACAGTTGTTGTTGTTGTTGTTGTTGCTGTAGTTGCTGTTGTTGTTGCTGCAGTTGCTGTTGTTGTTGCTGTAGTTGCTGTTGTTGCTGATGCTGTTGCTGCAGTTGCAGCTGCTGCTGCTTGCCAAGAATGTTCGAGAAATGCGGCAATTTCACAGGCGTCGGCTTGTTAATCACCGTCGGAGTTGTCGTCTCGACGTCCTTCACAGGCTCAATAAGATTGATGCTCTTGATGTCTGCACAGCGCAGCACAACTTCCGCGTTCTGTTTGCGCAACGGCACACCGTTGCGAAAGGCGCGAACAATTGTTATCTCGTCAACGGAAATCTTTTTGATCAGGCCCTGAAACACGCCTAGCTCGTCGTCGCAGGTCAGGCTGACCGCGCTGCCAATCCAATCTTGATCCGTTAAACCCATGTAAGAATTAAACTTGTACTACACTGAAATGCTTAGCTTGTTTGATTTTTGTCTTTTGGTTTCACTTTCGGCTTCAGTTTTTGCCAGCGTTTGCAGTTTGTTTGTGAGTTGCTGTTGTTGTTTAATACGCAATTAGCACGCACCACGCACGCACGTAGAAGAGGGAACGTAAATGAATTGATATCGTTAATGCAAAATGTGCTCTGTGTGTGTTGATTTGTTTGGTATATATGAAATGACTTTTAAATATTAATACTCCATTGAATTTACAGGATTTTCTATTCTTTCGTTTAAATTTTTCACTGCCTTTCGCATTTACCTTTTCGTTAGAGGTGGGCGATATTTGCGTGCAAAAACAAGACATTGCAAATATCGTGTTCATTGTCACTGTTACTTGCTAACATTCATTTGCAAACAGTTGTAGGGTAGGCAAGGCTGATTAACGCTTATTTTGGATTAATTTAAAATTAACTAAAAATAGTAGATTCACCAAGCAGATTGGCTTTTAAATTTATCAATATATTACATTTAAATTCATATTCTACAACACTGGCCTTAGTTGATATGATATCGATAACTTTTGATTGCTGTGTTGCTCTGGAAATATATCGCTCAGCGTATCGGGATTAGTTGTTTGTCGGACTTAACGGGCGTGTTTTGCTGTGAAAGTGCGAAAATTGTTGATATATTTGTGTTTTTAAAAAAATATAAACGAATAATTTTTCTTTGTGTAAATCGCTGAAAGATGTAAACGCGAGTTGGTCTTGACACGCGAATCAAACGAAACAGAAGCGTATCGTGCAATTGGCAGTGCAAAAAGATGTACGTGAGATGAGTTTTCCTTTAGTAACACCGTGCACATATACATACATATACATGTGCAAATATGTATGGATGTGTGTATGCATAAATTGTACACACACACACATGCACGCATTTATAGTAGAACAATTTAGTTAAAAATATAATATAAATCAAGCCAAATTGTTGTTGTTGTTTGTGTGCAAGTGGGCTCAGCGGATGTGTGGCTGTGTGTGTGTATGTGTGTGTGTCTAAAACTTTAAGATCCAAACCAAATAGAATAAGTTGAGGACTTGCTGCTATAACGAAAACCGGCCAGGTCGACACGGCGTTGAACCCTTCTCGCTTGGATAATTGCTTGACTTTATGCTTTGCTGGCCATAAGTAGTCTATACATCTACACCTGCGCGTAGTATACGCGTGTGTGGGTGTGTGTGTGTGCCTTACAAGTACCGTTCGTTGTGCGCCTTTGTTGTCTGCTGCGCTTTGGCCTTGCTTTACAGCAGTTTCCCCCGTTATTGTCACCTTTTGTTATTGGAGCTCTTGCGCCTGCCTTTTTAATTAAAGATGCACTTCCGTTGTTCATTGTCTCTTTCATACATACGTCTCATTGCTGTATCGCTCATTCTCTTTATTATTATCTTTGCAGCCGTAACAGATCGCAGTCAGCGCCATGTCGGGACGCACCAGCAGCAGCGTTGTGGTCGCATCCTCGTCATCGACGGCTGATGTGCCACGCCCACCACCACGTCGACGAGCCGCCTCTGTTGCGGGACAGCAGCAGGTGCAGCAGCAGCGCATGGATTACAGTAACGGACACGCGCCACGTAGATCACTGGCCGCAGTGGTGAGTGTGGCGCAGGACAAAGGGGCAAGGGTGCACCTCCAAACGGGCTGTGGGTGCACCTCCAAACGGGCTGTGGGTGCACCTCCAAACGGGCTGCGGGTGTTTGTGGGTGGGTGTCGACGGAAACGCTGCTGCTTATCAGCGTGTCTTGCTTTACTTCGTATTTAAAGGCATACATATGTATAAATGTACACACATGCACATTATATACATATTTATTTTTACGGTGTTTTCACACTCAATCTAATCGAGGTCGGGCTATGGGCGCAAGCCCTAAAACACGGCTGTGACTCGCAGTAATGCTGTGAAACCTCAATGGATCACACAACTATCATTACAGTATATATTTAGTGTTCTGTTTTTCATGTCTTTTTACGCATTGAGGTGATTTAAAAATGTAAGCAATTTTTACTTTCAGCCACTTGCAAGCGTTTAAATATTTTTGTGTGCTTTTGGGGCTTGAGATAAGATGTGATAAGCGCGTGATAAGCCTTAAGTGTAATTATCAAATTCCGCAGATCTTTAAAAAGCACGTTTCTAGCAGCTGCGGACCAATGTTGTAAGGCCGTAGCGCACGTCGGTTTGGTCTTGGAATGCGTTTTGACTCAATAAACAAACAACTGGCAAATTGCTTGGCCAATACAACAATAATAAACAGAGACATTCCCATTTCAAGCAGAACGCTTGAAATGCTTATTTTTGTTAATTCGGCAAATTTATTTGCTAATTGAATTTATCAACAGCAATTGTCTGTGCTGTCTCTTCAATGTGCGTAATTTGAGGCCTCAATGAAGTGAGTTGAGTGATTTCGAGTGTTTGGCTAACTCATTTAACAGTTAACATTTAACACACTCTGTCAGGCAGTCGGGCAGCTGCTTTTTATCTTCATTAGTGCGCTTGTGTTAATCGCATTCGCCACCTCTTCTCCCCTTGAACTTAACAAGCTGCATTTTGCTCGTTTTTCTATTAAGCGTGAGCGGACAAGCTTGTTATACCCTACCAAAAAGTGTTATAAGTGTATTAAGAAATAGGTAACACATATAGATAAACCGTGTTTCTTAAATATATGTTTTTACTATATAAACCGAACCTCGAAACTCAAAAATTCAGCTCAAAAGATACTTACGTCTAAAAGTAAACAGACAAAAATTAAAATTGTTTAACTTTTTATTTTGTAATTGATAACAAAATAGAGAGTAATGAACTAAGATTAAACCAAAACCAATTAAAACAACAAACCTAAAGACAATTTTACCGTAGTTTGCGGTCATAATATATATTTGCAAGAGTATAAATATTTTAATTTTTTAACTAAGCGCTACAATTTTCATGGTCATGGGTTTTGTACTCGCACTCGATATAATTGCGTCAGAGTCCGAGATACACCTGCCAACGTCATGGGTACATGGCAGACTCATTAATTAGGCGCTTATCACTAATCTACCTATTTAAATATAGAGAATCATACTTGATGCAAGCCGGTTGCGAACGAAACTTATAATTGGCTGACTCATATTAGGTTTTGGATTTGTTCTTGCGTTAAGCAAACTTTTAATCACAGTATTTCCCTTACATCTTTCTCCCATACATGCACGCGCGCACACAAAAATACACACGTCCATATTTACTTCAAATCATCTGTTTTTGTTTTGCTTGCTTTGCCACTTGTTCGCACAGCAGGTGCCGAACAGACAGTCGAGAACCGCGCTGTCTGTTTTGAAAAGCTCTCGCGCACAGCTTTACAGTGTTGAAAATACTGCAGTCGACACTTGTTTACAATATGGACACACTGCACGCATATATTTACGTATGTGTCTTATATTTATTTGTATGATTTATTATTGTATTTAATATTATATGTATGCAGAGCATTTTCTACAAATTTATGTATTTTATTGGGCGAACCATTTAGTATCGCCGCATAAAAGCTTTAGGTGCTTGAGTCAACGCGCTCTTTGCATTTCTGCGCTTTTACTGTTTGGTCACACTGTTTTGGAGCAAAATGTTTAGTTTAGTTTAGAACGCGAGAGCTACCGTTACAGGCAACGGCGGCCGTCGTGTTGTTCTTGTTGTTGTCACACAAATACAACCTCAAGAAAGTGGAAAAGACTGACGTAGAACATGTTTCTGCAATAGTGTTGGTCTGTTGTGATGTTTTTGTTGTTATTATTTGTAACGTTGCTTTTGCGCTTTGGGCTGTTAATGAGAGATAAATAAATGAATAATTGAATTATGTATACACGTATAACAAAATAAAAATGCCGCGTGCGTTCTGAAATACTATTATACTCAATTCTGTGAAAATGTGTTAATTATATAAAAAAAAACAGCCGTACGTATGTACATATGCATGCATATATATAAATGTATGGGTGTGTGTGTGTGTATATATATTAAAGCAGCAGTCAGTCAGAGGCAACCTTTTGCTGCTGCTGGTGTAGTTGTGTTGTTGCCGTTGTCGTGAGCTAAGAATCAACGTCGCAATGTGAAAACAAGATTCGCCATCGCGCATTAATGTGGCTCCCCTTCTCCCCGCGTTTTGGATCTGTTTGCTCGTTTTGGGCTTTCATTAGTTATACACATACATATGCACATACATATTTGCCAAAAACTTTTACATTCAAGTGTGTTTCACTTTGATGTGGTTTGCAGACCTAATTTTATACACACAAGCACATGTGTGTGTGTGTGTTATAAATATAATCAAAAGAGCCCCCACAATAAATGTACTATAAAACAAAAATACTCGAATCTCTGCTGTAAACCTGTTTCGTTCTGTAGGCATTCCGCAAAAAAAAGAGAGACGATTCTCTGCACAGCATATAAATGAATATTATTGCGCCAAAATCAAATTGATTTGGCCATCTCGTTCAATGCAGTTAAAACCAATCGCCGATCGTTCGTATAACCTACTAAATGTTTACTGCTTTTTAGTTAAAAGGCGTGCAATAATTAACACTATCTGTGGATTATAAAACAACGTAAACAACTTAAAAATGGCTGAATCAACAACAACCAATACTGAAGATGGCCAAATTCATGGCTGCAATAACAGTGATGTAAGTGATCGCAGGCGCTACTCTCCTCATTTCTCTCTCTCTCTCTCTCTCTCTCTCTCTTTTAAATGCACATCTAGTTGCGCATAAACCGCATTTGATGCTGTCACAGAATTCTTCGTACTCATTCAGAATTAATAATACTCATCTTACTATTATTATTATTAATTAAATAACAAAGAACGCTGTCTCTGTCTTGAATCGGTTACCTTTGTCTCTGTTCATTGCTCTCTTTGAATGTTTCTTCTTCTGTTGCTCGCTCGGTTCCTTATTTTCTTGGTCTCTCTCTCTCACACTTTCAATCACCTACTAAAAACATTCTTCTTGAGAATCGCATAGAAGTGCGATAAAGTATTTTTACTGAGGGTCGCCGCTTTTCAAGTAATATCTTTAGGTTGTTGTCTGTTTTATTGTAATTTTACATAAAAGTGGGAAGGGGAAAGGGAGTTCCATCACGTAAACGTAAAGAAGAAAATAGTTGAGCATATATTTGCACAAGATTTATTCACTAATAATATATGAAAAAAAGAACATATCAATTTTTCTCTATATATGTACGTAGATGTCTATTTTTTGTTTTTATCTATTTATAATTATTATTTACTTTTGAATATTTCCTACTTTGCAGCATTGTGTTATTTTTAGGTCTTAACTCAACTATGTCGTTGTACATAGACAGGGTTTTGTTGTTAATCATACTTATGCTATATATGTATATAAAATCATCATACATTCATTCTCAACTGATGTGGGCAATCCATCAATGGGGCAAACTCTATAGAACTCATATGCGACGTCAGCTCAATTTGTGTAATGAATTTTCAGTGACATTTAGATGAGAGAGAAGAAGATAAATCAATTTAATCAATTTAGTTAATGGTTCGGCTTAGCTTACCAACTTTGTTGATACTTTTTTACGAACAGCAGTTACTAAATAGATTATTTTTGTGTTTATTATCACCGTCAGTTACATACATATGTAGGTGTATACTTATGTCAAAAATCACACTTTTATTCAGCTGCTCGACTTTAAATATAACTACCGACAATCGTTTTTTTTATCAGCAGAAAACGATTATTTATGCATACATATATTTTTGGTTTGTTGTTATTAGGCAAAAAAGCAAAAGTAATGTGAATGGGTTGGCTGCACCTGTATGTCACATGCCGAAAAGTCTAATTGGTAGCTAGAACTTGCCTTTGATAATAATTTAAACGGTGCGATAATTGCATTGAATTGGCGCCGTAAGTTTTAAACACTAAAAAAAAAGGAAACTGTTGAGTTTTTATATATGCAGATGAAGAAGTCTTTTAGTTTCTCCGTTAACATCAAATTATAATTCTAAAATAATGTTTCTGACTCCTAAAAACAGTCCATATATCATAATGTAAACCTATATAAATATTTTCATATTAACTTCAAATTCTCTATTAGTATCTATTGTGATGGGTTTTTATTATTATTAGCTTGTTACTCTGACAGCCCTGTCTCTGACATGGAACACCATTAAGTCGCCACCCGAGATTTAATGGTTAAAAATCAATTTAACGTAGAGCTTATTGTCACTGCGCTATAGGGCCTGTCAGGGGTTTGGGGGTTTCTTCTTAAGCCAACGGGGGTGGGGAAAGGGGCCTGCAGCTGTTGTTGATTGATTGACCGCTTGACTGCTTTAATCGGGCTTTGAGGCAACGTTGGCCCCAACGACCAACTGATGCATATTTCAGTTGTCACGCCGGCCACAACTGTGCTGCGTACTGTCATTGACACGATTAGAAGAGACCGGGCTCAAACTAACCCGTAATTAAAAGTAATATGCCGTTGCCGCAGCTATTCTACGAGTATATCGAAAATATCAACGTCTATATTGCAATAGTCAGCAGTTAAGCGCAGCGAGAAAAACCGACAAGCATTCCAAGATGGAAAACCGCTGAAAATCAATATAACAAGTTCATGGAAAACGTGTCATAGTTGTATGCAGAATGCAAAAATGCGGGGCGTTAAAGTGTGCGGGCTAAAAGTTGACACTACATTAAGTATGGATATATTATACACGTGGAAATAAATATAGAATTGTATAAATAATTAAAATATTCTAAGCACAATAGTGTACTTAGCTCAAAGTGGGTTTAACATTGTTTTATACTACTTACTGAACATAACACAAGCTTGGTTTTTCCTCAGAAAATTCCATTAAAAACAGATTTAAAAGAATATATAAATTAACTGAAGTCTTACTTTAATACTTGAATACTTTATGACAATTATAAAATAGGTATTTTATTGTAATTAGCCATTTGAGTGTCGGACTCCCTTAGTAGCTGCTGTTCGCCTGGGTCAAGGACAAGAAGAATACACATTTGTCACAACCAAAAAAAAACACACGCTCACAAAGAGATCTTATATGTCATTATTAAAATGCATAAATTTGCCGCTGGCTGGCGACGGCAACGTTGCGTATGCGTAATCACTGGCATCAAGTATACGCAGCTTATTGCCGGCAGCGTTTCGAGCTGCTTTGCGGCTTAAACACAAACATATGCGTGTATAAATATGCATGCTTGCATATGTTATATATATGTATTTATTTACATATATTCATGTATATAAATAGTTGTCTGACATTGGGATTTTGTAATTGTTTTTTTTTTTACGCTTTGATATTGGTTGCATGTGGCAAGCACAAGTGGCTCATTTGTTGACTTGCGGACGTGCTGCATACTTGGATGGGTGTGCGGTTTACAACAGCTGTTTAAAACTGTTCACACATTCTCTTAACTTTTCACATTTTCTTTTGCTTTTCCAGAACGACACTGGCGATTCGTGTCACCTGCGCATAGTTGTGCTTGGCGGCAAATCGTTGGCCAAAAAGGACATTTTTGGTGCCAGGTAAGCATGCACTAAACTCGTAATAAAAAACATCCTCAACTCTGCCTTTTTCAGTGATCCATATGTCAGAATCGATTTGAATACAATCAACGGTGATATAAATATTGACTCGGTTTTAACTAAAACTAAAAAGAAGGTAATTTCGCTATTATTCTACAGACATATTAGCTGCGGGGGTAGCGATTGATTGCTTATCTTATCGGTTGTTTGTTTCTCCATTATACTCAGTCATTTTATGGCCAAAGTCCGAAATAAATACTTTTGGAAAAGCTGGAGTGAGTAATAATATCTTGAGAAAGACAAATGCCATGGGTAAACGGGGGTTTTTTTTCCGAGAAAATCATGTATTTCACATGTGAACGAAATATTTACTACATTTTTATAATGTCATATATATTGCGAGCTGTTTTATAATTTGAAATTTCCTTCTAATCCAAATAGACACTAAATCCATCTTGGAATGAAGAGTTCATATTTAGAGTGAGTAATCCGACCATATATATTTAAAGCAATTGAACTAACTATTCAATTAATTATGCACAGGTTAAACCGTCTGAGCACAAGCTGGTTTTTCAAGTATTCGACGAGAATCGGTTGACACGCGATGACTTTTTGGGCCTGGTCGAACTGACGCTGGTCAATTTGCCCACGGAGCAGGAGGGTCGTACGATTGGATCCCAGAGTTATACGCTGCGTCCGCGCAGGTCAGTAGGGTATGTTTTAAGTTACTTTTGATTTCCTTTATTTAATTTCAGTTCATTTGTACTACAACATAAAAATATACCTAGAAACCTATCAAAGTAAAAAGAAAACAACATAAAAATGTTGTTAATTGTTAATTACCTCGCAAAAGAAGAAACAAAAGAAAGCTAACTATAAACTATGCCTTATACTATTGATCATATTATTTATTGTTGCATTATGTATGGCTTCTTCTGATGTCTAAAATGTTGCACTAGAGATTCGTCGTACGAATTTTCTATATCGTGTTGTTTGCCTTTTAATTTATCTTTAGACAGTGCTGTGTGTAATTGTTTATGGTTTTAATTTTATTATTTGCAAATATGAGTGTCTGTGTGTAAGTCTGCTTAGTATTGGCGGTGGGGTTGTCGGTATTGTCTATTTGTTGGCCTTCAACAGCTTTTATCCATTAACATTCATTCAATGTTCTATTGTACTATATATATACGCAAATATAGCCTCAAATCACGCATCAAGGGTACCCTGGATATTTATCATGCCTTCATACGCGAGACACGCGAACCGAGTGAACCGTCGAGCAACAACAGCGACGGCGAATGGGAGCATGTGGAGGCTACAAATGCTGGCGAGCAGTCATCACAGCCGGTAAGCCTGTACGCACACTCCACTAACTGCATTTCACTAACTTGATTTTTCTACTAGCATCCATTTCCTACTGGCGGCTCTGATGCCTTGCCCGCTGGCTGGGAGGAGCGACAGGACGCAAATGGACGCACATACTATGTGAATCATACGGCGCGCACGACGCAATGGGAACGGCCAACCATGTGAGTGAAAGCCTTTATCTATTATTTTACAACAAATAAAACTGATTGACTGACTGACTTGGCTGTGAATCAAACTGAATATTAAATTTTGATTTGTTTGACTGCGAACTCATTTTCAAAGCTCTACATTATACATTAATGATTATTAGAAAAATCTTGGCCGGTTCAAAGCCGGCGAATTCATGGAATTAACTTTTTTTAAAGCCACATTTATTTTGTTAACCATCTTTGCAGCTTGACTAGCAACAACAGCCAAAACGTTGATCAGCAGGCTTCAGATTTCCAAAGACGTTTTCACATCAGTGTGGATGAAACGGATTCGGGACGTGGGCCGGTAAGTCAAAGTCAAGCAAAATATATCTACAAGCAACCAATACACTTATTGACTTGATTTAATTAACAAATGCAAAACAATATAACAATTACAACTTACTATCACTATTTTATTATCATATAATGCTGCATGTGTGGTTGAAACAATTGATTCAATTGTTGTGCACGATCTTTATACACTTTATAACTATTAAACACATACACATACATACACACAAATATATATACACAAAATTCACATCACACATCATTATACTACAAAAAAAACAAACGTTATGAGCTCTTGTCATACACTGAAACAAATAAAAAACAAACAGCGCTCAAAGTCAATGCTAGCCACTGCGAATGAGGGGAGTAGCGTTGACAGCGTGGAGGATGATGAGGATGAGGAGGAGAAGCAGTATTTGACTGCTAACACGCCAAATAACCAGAGTAATTGTCTGCACTGCGGCGAGGTGCACGAGGAGCGTGAGGAGGAAGTGGAGGAGGAAGATTTGGCGGAAGATCGTGAATCAGCCGCAGATAATGAGGCAGCTCATCAGTTAACACTGTCCGACAATGCTCAAACTTGTGATATACTTGACCACAACTTGTACCTGAGGCGCATGTTTGTAATGCCAAACAGTTTCCTACTGCCTACATATATTTAAGATCCGTCAATCAGTCCGCACCAGCTAGAATCTAGTTGCTATATATACTTATTGATTTGGATTGAAGCTACTCGGGCTTCTTCTGTGCTCTATGATTTATTTATGTAGTCTGCTAGGTGATATTTATTTAATGCTAACTACATTTACACTTGCACAGGGTATTCTAATTTCATCTTCGACTTCATAATTCATTAACAGTTTATTTATGTATACCTGCTTTGTTATTAATGATATTCTAAACAAACGTATGTGTTTTTCACTGTGTATATAACATTCAAGCAAAATCTGCTGAACATCGAACTACTATATCAAATAGTTGCCATAATCGATCGATCGGTCGCAAATTTACTTTTGTAGCACTCTAAAGATAAATCTGCTTCCTGCTTCTTTTTGCTAACGTTATTTGAAAGTTTCAGTTTGGATTTCTGCTTAAAGTGAAATAGAATATTATTATTACAATGAACATTAACATACATTAGCCGAAAATTGGGAATTTACAAGACTTATTTTATCATTTTTGGCATCCATTTCAAAATTAACGACACTTAATATTAGTCTCTTCACCTATTTTGTTACCTACACATGTTTGTCATGTATATACTAGGATACCAGAAATGTCAATGCAACGCCCGTATATAGCCCCGAAACGTCCACAGCTACAACACCAACACAAATCTCACGCAGACAGTCACAAGCGTCAGTTTACAGCAGCAGCAACAACAATTTTGACACAATTGCTGAGCAAACTGAGGTAGACCCCAACCAAATCATGGATCACGACAGGTTAATATGCCCAAATCTGTGTTAGCATCGAAATCCAATTCCAATTGAAACCTCTGTCCTTTGTGTTGTCCACATGCTAAGTGTGCGTTCAATCAACGTGGCAACGCACACCTGAGCTAGGTATCAGACCTGAGCCACCCTTCCCCACCCACCCCGTTGTGGCTGTCTGTTTAATTCGTATCATTTCAACTTTTTACAAATTCAGTTTTGTTTACAATTCACTGCAACATCGCGGCGGTCGTAGGCAGCCAGAAATCTCGGCGAGCAGTTTGCAAAATGATTTGCGGCCGGTGCGCGAGGCACCTTCCGGTCTTGTTAACTTGGCCATAACAAATCTATTGACACGCCGCGCCAACGACTACAATTTGGGCCGCCAGCAATTGGACAACAGGCAGCAGAGACGACGCCAGCTGCAGCAGCAGCAGCAGCAGAATAGACAATTGGTTAGCAAACACTGCGCTACACACACACACACACTCGCATTGCATACACCACACACACATGCACGCACACACAGCCTGTTCATAAGTATTAACTATAGTATTTAGTTTGTGTTTCGTCCTTTGGTATTTCTGTCACTTGTTGCTGTTGCTTTTTCTGTCAAAGACTAATTCCCATAATGTATGATGATAATTGAACAACAAAACAAAGCCCAATCCGTGCCGAATATTAAAACGCTCATCCCAAACGGGAGCCAACTAATTCAAAATGGTAAACAGGCACACTTCCAAAATATTGCAAATTCTTTAGATCAAAATTTTCATGTGGATACGAAGAAAAGAAACCAAAACTTTACATTGCCATAAATTCTGTCAAACCCCTAAACTATAGCCAAATTTTGGATGGGCGTAATATGGTCTCGTGTAGCGGATGGGGTAAGCAAGGAGAACTCAATTAACTATTCTGTCCCACATTTGACTAAAAAATGTAGACAACAAACTCCAGAAAAACTGTTTATCAAATAAAAACAGTTTGTGTTGTATAGAGAATATGTGTATACATTTTCTAGTGTATATGTACTATATAAAACAATTATGGTTAAGTAGATACTCAATTTATATGTATGTCTTTATACATGTTTGTTTGTATGTTTTAAGTGCTCTCAGGTTTTGTATAATGCATATAATTCAATCATCTAACAACGCATTTTGAACAAAATCCCACAATGATCATCTATATTTTAAATTTGTGTTCCAGATTGTTGTATATTTAAAACAAAAATTGTATGTGGTTAGTTTATATTGGCTTTGCACTACATATTTATGTTTTGCTTCACTCCTCTTTTTTGTTGTTTTTGTTGAGTTTTAGTATTTGGTAAAATTAATTATAATTTTTGGAATCATTTCTTTTCTGTTTCTTCCAATTGCAATAAAAAAAAATAAAACAAAAACTACAAAACATTATTGCAACCATATTATATTAGAGTGAAGACACCGATCACACAGACAGCCACAATCCCTCAGAGATCTCAGCTCCGTCCACACGACGCAATTCCGAGGAAGACAACGCGGCTGTGCCCACAGATCAAGTAAAGTTGCATTTCATGTTCAAAATATATGCACATGATAAATTATACTTATAGCGTATGAAGATGCATGTGATTCAAGATACAAACAATATATCACTTTCAACACCAAACCTTATATATCTTATTGATATTAATTAATTATCTATACTTCATTTATTTTGCAGACCGCAGCCAGTGATGAGGAAGCATTGCCACCGCGCTGGTCCATGCAGGTGGCACCCAACGGACGTACCTTCTTCATTGATCATGAAGCACGTCGCACCACCTGGATTGATCCGCGCAATGGCCGTGCCAGTCCCATGCCAAATCAAACGCGTCGTGTGGAGGACGATCTGGGACCATTGCCCGAGGGCTGGGAGGAACGTGTCCATACAGATGGTCGTGTCTTTTATATAGATCACAGTAAGTAGTGGCAGGAAAAACATGTTAGATATGCAAATAATCATCATAATTTTCAGACACGCGCACCACACAGTGGGAGGATCCACGCTTGTCTAATCCAAATATCGCCGGCCAAGCGGTGCCCTATTCACGAGATTACAAACAGAAATATGAGTATTTCAAAAGTCATATTAGAAAGCCCGTAAGCATTATTTAAATCCTTAATATGAACTTAACTAATTTATTTTTCCTGTCTACTTGTCGCAGACGAATGTACCAAATAAATTTGAAATACGCATACGCCGTACATCGATATTGGAGGACTCTTATAGAATTATTAGTTCGGTGACGAAGACCGATTTACTAAAGACTAAATTATGGGTGGAGTTCGAAGGAGAGACTGGCTTAGGTGAGCTACTTGTAGAAACTACTAAATAGATATACTTCAATACCAAGTATTTGCTTGATATCACAGATTATGGTGGCCTTGCTAGGGAGTGGTTCTATTTACTATCCAAAGAAATGTTTAATCCATATTACGGACTCTTCGAGTACTCTGCCATGGACAACTATACGCTGCAAATCAATAACGGCAGCGGCCTGTGCAACGAGGAGCATTTAAGTTATTTCAAGTGAGTTGAAAATCTTAAAATCTGGGAGTTTTCTTTATTAATTGTATATACCTGCTTACAGATTTATTGGTCGCATAGCTGGCATGGCCGTTTATCATGGCAAACTTTTAGATGCCTTCTTTATACGTCCTTTCTATAAAATGATGCTGCAAAAGTCCATTGATCTGAAGGATATGGAATCAGTGGACACGGAATACTATAATTCGTTGATGTGGATCAAGGAGAACGACCCGCGCATTTTGGAGCTGACATTCTGCCTGGATGAGGACGTGTTTGGCCAAAAGAGTTCACATGAACTCAAGCCAGGCGGCGCTAATATTGATGTAACCAACGAAAATAAAGATGAATACATAAAGTGAGTGCCATTAACCATTCATATATATATATATACACATATATATACTGAATCCTGTATTTTATAGACTTGTCATCGAGTGGCGCTTTGTGGCTCGCGTTAAGGATCAAATGTCTGCGTTCTTGGATGGCTTTGGTTCCATCATACCGCTTAATCTAATCAAAATCTTTGACGAACACGAATTGGAGCTGCTGATGTGCGGCATTCAGAACATCGACGTTAAGGATTGGCGTGAAAATACACTATACAAGGGTGATTACCATATGAATCACATTATCATCCAATGGTTCTGGCGCGCCGTTTTGTCCTTCTCAAATGAAATGCGTTCGCGTCTGCTGCAGTTCGTAACGGGAACATCGCGCGTGCCCATGAATGGTTTCAAGGAGCTGTACGGATCGAATGGTCCACAGATGTTTACGATTGAAAAGTGGGGCACACCCAATAATTTTCCACGTGCACATACCTGGTAAGCTTTTGATTTTGACTTAATGAATTTGTAGCTAATTTTGTGTGATTGTAGTTTTAATCGATTGGACCTGCCACCCTATGAGGGTTATCTGCAGTTGAAGGATAAGCTTATCAAAGCCATTGAGGGTAGCCAAGGGTTTGCCGGAGTTGATTAATAACACTGGCCCTGTGTGCAACGGCGTTGACAATGTGGGTGACAGTACCTGGCTATGGCAAACAGTCAATCAGTTATATCAGGAAGAACAACAGCAACGACGACACACAACATCACAACAGCAACAACAGCTACAACTAGAACTACGACAACTGCAGCAACAGGGCAACCGCATTGCAACTACTTGGAACACCACCGCCACTGACTCGTGTACTTATTTGTTCGTTTGCTTTTGTATTATAATAATTTTTGCTAGTTTAGTGCTGTTTCGTATGTATTTTTAACTAGGCGAAAGCACTCACGCTCCAGTTGCTGGCCCGAGGTCCACATAATTGAAGCAGACCATATTAGCCCATAACAAAATAAAGGGTTTACAATTATTGTATGTATTGTGTTTCGCATTTGCCGAAAAATTGTAAAAAGTAGAAAGCTTATATAAACTACAAACAAATTTAAAATGATTTGCCTGCGTTCACTTAAGAACTAGACACACGTACATAGGACGAAAGAATCAAATTATACAAAATAAAGAATTATACAAAAACAAAAAATTATACAAAACAAAAATTATACAAATCTTATATAAAGTTTTTTTTATGATTGTTATTTTTATGCAATATTCGTCTATAACAAATATGTGAAAAAAGAAGTTATGCCTAACTGACATCTGATAAAGACCATTAACTTTTTTATTCTGTATAACTACGTATGTGTATTTAAAAATGATAATGTTAACTGTGCATAAGTCTCTCCAATTTTTAATTATAAAAGTTAATAAATAACTACAAAAAAAAAAACAATACAACTAAATCGCAAATCAAATTTATGTATATTGTTAAATTTAAATTATATAATGCATTCCAAATGTTTATTAATGGAACAAAAAAAAAAACGAAAAGTAAATATGAATATAATTGATAATATATGTAAAAGCCGAGTAAAGCCTATATAAAATCTAAACTTTAAAGTCAAATTATGATATAAAATATGGTATAAAACACAAGAGAAATATAACTGTTTCAAAGTGAGAAACTCAAAGAAGAAAAAAAAAGATTTAAAAAAAAACAATAAAACGAATTGATGTATAAAAAAAAGTATTAAACACTATAAAATTCAATTTGTATTTGTATTTTGTGGATAAAAATTGAGATTTATGTCCCAACGTGAACTACATTTCCAAAAATGTTCCAATGAAATAACTCGTAATTAAGAAGTTTGGCAAATATCTTTATTTTTTAATCTCATGAATTTTCGATTCGGCTTAGCGGGAGATGCCGGTGTGGTCCTTGATCCAGTCGAGGTAGCTGGTCACACGGGTGAAGGCAGCTGGCAGCTCCTTCTCGCAACCGGCAGAGGAACCGAAAGAGGTCAGGCCGATTTGAACCTTGTCCGACTTAAGGACCAGTGGGCCGCCAGAGTCGCCGTTGCAGGTGGAAACAGCGGCTGGGGTGGATACACAGATGTTGGAGGAACGGATAGTAGAGCCGTAGGTCTTCTTGCAGGAATCGTTGGAGATGATCTTCATGTCAGCGTACTGCAAATGGGCAGCAACAGAGCTAGAAGAGTCAGAGGTGCGACCCCATCCAGAGGCAATGACCTCGTCATCAACGTAGCTGGAGTAGTGGGACTCCAATTTGGGCAATTCAACTGCGCGGATGGCGCTGCTGTACTCCACAGATGGAATGCGGATGAGGGAGATGTCATTCTCCAGAGTCTTGGAGTTCCAGCCTTCATGGATGATGATCTTGTCCTTGCTGACGGTGTGCTTCACCTTGGGCTTGGCACGGTCGGTGCTGCCCAAATGGACATCGACGGAGTCAACACTAGATAAAGAAGAAGGGATTAGCTTAACTATCATTTCACCCAAAAATAAAACTTACCCATCGGTGCAGTGAGCGGCAGTCAGAACCCATTCGTGGCCAATCAGGGAGCCACCGCACCAAGCGGAGGAATCACCAATCTTCAGAGACAGACCAGCCTGGTAGGGGAACTGATCAGCCGAGGCGTCCTCTCCGTGGGTGATGCGGCCATCAGGTCCATCCAGAACGGGCATGTACACGTTACGTGGCTCAGGTTCCAGGTTGCCACGCAGAGCCGATCCTGAGGCGTAGGCCAAGGCCAGAGCGAATACAATGAGCACCTTCATGTTGAATTCTATGAAGACTATAAGCACGGTCAATCTCGCAGTCGCCTTTTATAGGAGGTGTATTAAGTGCTTTGAAAATGACGTATAGCACGTCTGATAGGACACTCTCCCACTCTTATCGATTAAATTAAAAAAATTAATCTTGACTTTGTTTCATTTTGTGGTTTGTCAAATTGTTAAGATATGGCGCATGTCAGTAAACTTTACATTCATTAAGAAATGATAGGATTATTTGCTAAGGAAAATAGTTTATATATTATTTTTTGTATATATTGGTATTTCCATTTTGATAAGTAATAAATATGTATATAAGTTACTTTTTTGAAATTCATTGTCATCATGCATCGTCATCAATTTCATCTGATAATAGGCGTACGCCCATTGAGTTCCGATATCTCTCGAGCACTATTTTATTACGCGTTAAAATATTAACAAGCAGGAACGTTGCAGTCGGGTGTAACCGACTGCTTAAAACAGTCGAAACGGTCTTGCTTATTATATTTATTTTGGAAAAATATTGTATTCTCAGTATTCAAGTCTCTAGCTGCAATAGCGGGGAAAAAATTGCGTTCATACGGACAGATGGACGGACAATAAGACCAATGTTCGTCTTACTTTGCCTTCAGCTGTCCGAATGAACGCGTTTTTTTGCACAAACCCAATATACTCTTTTCACTTCGTGAAGAGTATAAAAATTGATTCCAATCCAGCAGTGTCGCGTGCTAAAGTATTTAAAATTTTCCATGAAAACCAATTTGTACGTCTCTAAGAATACTTTCTATTCAGAAACATTGAATTAAGAGTAAATAGATTATAATTTATAAAGAATATCTTACAAAATAAACAAACTGCAAAAATAGCTTTTAAATTAGCACTGGGTAAGATATTACTTCATTCTTATTTGTTCCTAATTAGCCTTTACAGCAGGATCCTCGATTTTCACCTGCTTGATTAATAGGGTCTTTAGGCAACTTTTTACTACTAGTAATTCTACAGAAAATAATGACCAATGAAACGGTTTAGTTTCGATAAAAATCAGTAATAATCTCTGTTGATTATGTTTATTTTTACACATTTATAATTTCATAATAAACGGATTTTAGCAGTTTGAAGAGGAGTCTGAAGTGTGTGTGTGCTTGAAGTGCTTTTGACTGGGTATACGAGTACTTTAGACCTAGGCACAATGTAACATCTAGCAGGAGCGACAGAGTTTGTTAGCCATAAGGCGATACCTTATTGTAGTTTGGGGGAAGGGGTCAGTAACTAGTGTGGCGAAAAACACAACAATTTTGATATGTAAAGCTCTCGAATCCATAGCTCCCATACTTCAAACTTCCATAACTTTGTCAAAACTGAACCGATTTTCATGTCCGATGGCATTTTGGTCATGTTTTGTCATCTAGATTAG
>SCDS01000454.1:0-21348 GCA_004149465.1 Drosophila nigromelanica
CAAAAAAAAAAAAAAAAAAAAAAAACTACATCGAAGTATAAAACATTAAAATCCTTATCATCTTAGGCTTAGCCGCGCGCCAGTCTTCGTATACCTGTGTATCTGGTCAATACAAATCAACTTTGTGACCAACCAATCTGACACCCTCGAGGTGTATTCAAATCCAAAAAAAAAAAAGAACAAATAAAACCCAATATTAAATGATGTGGTAAGCTTTGTAAAAACCATGTGTAGACGACCCTAACAATGTAGTGGAAGCACATTTTATACATAAATATTTGTTTGAAACTACAATTTGAACACTTATTCCTTGATTATACAGTTTACACTTAGTTTCTAGAGCTGAAAAATGCGTTGTGTACTAAATTATAAGAATGAGCGTATTTGGGAGCGACAATATTTAAAGGTACAGTATAATAAAATAGAATCCATGACCGAAAAATACATAATTGCAATCTTCATCTTAGAAAAAGTGCACTGAGGCTGGCATTGAAGAAGAGTTTCATGCCTACCAGATGCGTCTAAGCGCCAGCTACCTCAAAGTATTTCTGTTGCTGTACCTGTTTTTGGTTCTGATTCACAGCATTTCGTTGCTATCAACAAGCGCGGTATATATATAATTATATTTTTTTATGCTTCTGATCACTATTGATGGCTTAAGTTCCATTGCGTGTGCATACAGTATCCAAATATGATTTATATAGATGTGGGTTTCTATGTGATGTCCATCGTGTTCGTAAGCGCAGTTCTTTCGCTCAACTTTAACCTAAAGTGGGTGACGAAACATGAATGCATAATGTATGTAACCTCGGTAGTTACCGTTCTAGAAATGATAGCCGTTGGTTCGTATCTGTCCTTTAGTTTTTTATTTTTGTATTTCTTATTGTTTGTTATGGCTTTCACAGATCTATTTACAAATCTTTACCATTACTACGAACATGACTGGATCACAGGGTCATTTTATGACTCCTTCATTATATTAATGATCTATATGTTTCTGCCGATACCCTATATATTACCAGCTTTGGCGCTTGGAACTTGCGTGTCATTAATTTACAGTATATACTTTTTTTTATACATATCTCTGTACCGATACGAGAAAGTCAGTATCTCACAATACTACCATTTGGCCTCGGACTTATCTCATTACTTTTGCTTAAATCTGGTGGGCTCATTCTTTCGAATAATACGCGAAATCATTCTGCGCTCCTCATTTCTAGATCGACATCAGTATGTGATGCAGGACATTTGGCTACGGAACGCACGGGAGCAGGAAAAGATATTTCTGCACAGTATCTTGCCGTCGCAAATAGCAGAGCCCATTCAAGATGACATTCGCAATCGCATTAAGTTTTCTGAGAAGCACCGCTATAAGGCCATTTCCCATAACAGGGATCACATTATGGCCATTCAAATTCATCCCGATGTCAGTATTCTGTATGCAGATGTTGTCAACTATACCCATCTCACCACGACGTTACCGGTTCAGAGCCTCGTTACCTTGCTGCATGAGTTGTATGCCAGATTCGATATGGCCGCCTCACAATTTTCGGTGCAACGGATCAAATTCTTGGGCGACTGTTACTATTGTGTGGCGGGTCTGATTAAACCGGATCCGGACCATGCCAAAAACTGTGTCGATCTAGGCCTCTGCATGATAGAAAACATTCGCATATTACGGTAAGTAACTCTCAATCAATCATATTATGTCTAACAACTTATATTTTGTAGAGACCAGGAAGAAGTCGAAATAGACATACGCGTGGGCGTGCATTCAGGCGGTCTGTTCGCCGGCGTTCTTGGAGCTACAAAGCTCCAATATGACATATGGGGTAGGCAGTAGTTAAGGTCGCTGTCAAATGACTTGATGTTGTCATTAGCATATTTTAGGTTCAGATGTGATAATTGCCAATCACCTAGAGGCAACCGGTGTCCCTGGCTATATTCACGCTAGCGAAAGAACGCTCCAAATGATTACTGACAGTCCGTACACAGTTTTGCCTGGCACTCAGGCAGCGATTAATGATCCATATCTTTCGAAGCGAAATATTATTACGTTTCTTGTTACCGGTACCAGTGAGATATTTAAATTTGACGATGTTGAACGTGAATCCCAAAAATCCCTTCGCTCACTCACCTCCAACATGAATTTGAATGATAGACAAAATACGATTAAACAAGAGCTTCATGAAGAGTTCAAAAAGATGCCGGTTGGTCCCCAAAGGTAAGCGAAAATTGGATTCGACAATTGGACCTGTCCAAATATTATTATTAATAAATCTTATTTATCAAGTGTTCTAGGAAACCGCCTTAAGAAATTACTAAATATAGGAAAGGATCCATCTGTCGAAAAGGATCTGGTTCAAAATCGTTCTATAATCGGGCTTTATCTTTTGCACTTTCGCGATCCTCGCCTCGAATATGATTATATGCGCCAACCCGATTACATGCTGAAGTACAGTATACTTTTAGCATGGTCCATTGGTGTCTGCTTAGTGTACATGCAAATAGTCTATGAGAACGGTAGGATCAAAATTTCCGGTTTTGTGGACGGTTTAGTGGTTGTGAGCTTATCGATATTACTTTTGATAACTTGGTATAAGAAATTATGTTTGTGGCGATACTCGACAAAAACCCACAAGTACACAAAATTTAGTTGCTGCATATTCCGCATCGCGGAAATCATTCAGGGCAATCTTATCATACGCATGTGTATCTTCATGTACACCATAATATTGTATTTTGCTGTGATATCTGTAATGATGGTGAATATCGTTTTCATTGTTTATTTATATACTCGTTCACAATGTGCAATATCATATTGGTATTGTGTCTGTCGGTCTGTCTGTTCGTGTATACCCGGGTCGGTGTTGAGATTTCTTAGCTATGCCCACTGGGGGGTATGGCGAATCGCAAAAAAGCACATATCCCAAAGTTTTAGAACTAAAGTTACAAAATTTCACAGAGAGATTTCTTATGACACCTCTGAAATATGAATCAAAAACAGTCGGTCACGGCCACAGAAATAACGAAAATTGATAAATGATCGTTTTCTGTTATTTTCTGTTAATATTACATTGTGAAAGAGTATTGCGCAGTCGGCTACATTCGACTGCAAACTTTTTACTTGTTTTTTTTTCTTCGTGTCTTTAACGATCTAGATGGACTGTGACAAAGATGACTTCGAAGTGCTGTATATTGAGAGTAAACTATACCATTACGAGCCGGACTTTAATATGTGCTTTCATCCCTGGGTGGTAACAAACCTGATATGCCTCATAATTAGCATGACCCTAATATTCACACGCATTCCTTTCATGATGAAAATAATAGTTAGCACATTAGAGGCGTTATTATATTTAATCATTATTTTTCAATTTGAATTCATATTTCATCATAGCATTACCACCAATCCCTTTTATATTTCAGAATATGCACACTGCATATTAGTCTCGATGGCGCTGCTTAGTCTACACCTGAAGGAGCGACAGACCGAGTTTAACAATAAGATTAACTACAAGTGGGTAAATAACTGTTAAGAAGTCCGGCGGCCTGTTTAAAATGTTTTCCTTAGGTGGAGAGTAGAGCTGATCAAAAAACAACATGATGCTTTTATCACTGATCAGTCTATACTAATACTACTGCACAACATTTTGCCGGCCCATGTTGGTGGGTCCATTCAATAATTATATTCTATTATATTATTAACACTCTATTGAATTATGTAGTCGATGTATACCTGACCTCTCTAGCCAAACACGAACTTTACTATGAGAACTACGAAATGGTCGCTGTCATGTTTGCTTCCCTAAAAAACTTTGAAATGGATTTGCCAAACTTGCGTGTTCTCAATGAAATCATTTCCGAATTTGACCGAATCGTAAGAGTCTTGGTGCCATTGCCATTTTCCAGCGCTTATTTTTGTTGCTGTAGTTGTCCTATTATAAGGACGATTATTCGGTGGAAAAGATCAAAATTGTGGGCTGTACGTACATGGCAGCCTGTGGCTTAGATGTACGGTTAACCTCAGCCGTAAGCGAAGATAGGAGGACAACACATGATTCTGTCCTCCAGGAGGGTATGCATGTTAACATAATCAAAAATGACTATTGATAATATATATATATACATATACATGTATAGTTCTGCGTGCACGTCGCTCAATTGCAGTCATGAAGAAGAGCACCTATGAAAAGCGCGTAAGAAAGGATGAAGTGGTTTTCGTTCTAACTACCTTTGCTTTGGACTTGATGCGAACACTGTGGATGTGCAATAAAGAGTATAAGAATATACCAATGGATCGCGGTTTGTTCAGTGCTAATATGAGCATTGGGATATCCAGCGGCGAGGTAATGGCCGGTGTGGTAGGCGCCTCTCAAGTGCACTACGATATTTGGGGCAATGCTGTCAATATGGCCTCACGTATGGACTCCACCGGTGTGGCTGGATATATACAAGTGACCGAAGAGACTGCCGAAATGCTGCGCAGATACGGCCTACAATGTGACTACCGCGGCATGACCTTTGTCAAGGGACGAGGTATACTGCCAACCTATTTTGTGGCAGTGGATACAAATTACGATTTCAAATTTATCGAAAGGAACCAAAAAAACTCCGAGGAAAGTTTGGAAACTGAAGAAAGTTCGGAAAATGAATAAATTTTTCATTTAATACTATGCTCATTGGTAGTTTGAACCAAAGACCTTATAAATACTAAGATGAGTAACACAATTAGTAACTTAGAATTTATATTGTCTTTAGTTGAACCCGTAAATGTAAACCTTGTACTGTATTAGCTATCATTATTTGTGAGGGAGTCCCAAAACAGATATTTTTGAGTCTGGCTGACGTATGCTTTATATTACGAGTAATGTGTTTTAATTTCTATACCTATTTAATAGAACTGTGGTTTGTGTTATGGCGACACAAATTACGATTTTTTGCCGACGCCCACTGGGGGCGTTGCAATTTGGTTATAACTTTTTAGCACCGTCAGTTTTGAAAGTAGACGCATACAATTTTTTCAAATTACCTCTTCTTTGTTTACACCGCGGACGGACGTAGCAAATCGATTAAATCTATATTTCTTACTCAGTTTGCATGTTAGATACATCACATTGTTTCGCGCAGATTACTGAAGATCGCACAAAACGACAGTAACATGTGCGACTGTTTTAAGCTGTCAGTTTGCTGTGAAAGAGTATTGTGCAGTCGGGTAAGCCAGACTGCTACGGCCTTGTTTCAGTTAAGAACTTTACGTATAAAATGTCTAATTTGGTGACGTCCGACGTCCAATCCGACCGATCTCAAGATCCGTTGTGACGTCTGATGAAATACCCAAGGAATCTTGACCGCGATTCTACACTTTAATATCCGTGGGCACATCTGCGTTGAGATAGATGCGACAGATCTGAACCAAGCCCACATAAATTATAAATTATGCCTTGCCATAAATACACCATATGTCTTATTGTTTTTAAACTCTATTCCGGCTTTGCAGATGTTTGATATTTTATATTCACAATCTTTGATATCATTTTTTAATTTCAAAGTTACAATGATTAATTAAATAAAGTTAAAATTCAGGTGTTTGTTTAGCATAACATAAATATTAAATTTACATCGAAACATCTGTCAAATTTAGTTTCAATCAGCGGGGCTGTCTGGTTTTTTGAAAATAGTATTTTCTAGCTTCAACTGTTTTTTCCGGCATTTTTAGTGCTAATGTATAGCCCGATAAAAAAAAACCCAGTATCTTCATATTACATTGTGAAAGTTTTCTGGTAAAAACTATAGAATGTAACACTAAATATTTAATACATAGTCTATTCTTTATTCAATGTTATTCATTAAAATTTAAATCGTAGTTACTGTTTGCTACAGCGCATTTTGTAAGTTCGTAAGTAAAATCGATGAGCAACTTATCGAGAATTAAAAATATCGTTGCAGTCGATATTATATCAACAAACTCTATGTGAATGTGTGTGTGCGTGTATTTCTGCTGCATTATATGTGCATTTAATTAAAACTTCATCCAACTGAGAAATTGCTGATTTGGGGCGTTGGCTTTCTTTAAACCGACGGTGACAGCACCAAAAAAGGCGCACGAGTGAAAGCTTGCCAATAGATTTGAAGCTTCGAGTTAATCGCATTTTGCGGCTTTGTTCAAGGTCGTTGGCATTCGCTGCCGACGGGTGGACGGAAATCGACGCACATTTATTTGTAAATACGTAAAGTAAAAATGGCAATTAGTTTCGAGAAACATCGCGCGCAAATCGTGGATGCCTGGAAGGATGTGCTAGACGACAAGAGCAGCACCAATTGGGCGCTGTTTGGCTATGAAGGCCAGTCGAACGAACTAAAGCTCGTGGGGAAGGGGGATGGCGGCGTTGAGGAGCTGACCGAAGACCTCAATAGCGGCAAGATAATGTATGGATTTTTACAAATCGAAGACCCAAAGACTGGCCTCAATAAATACTTGCTCGTTAACTGGCAGGTGAGTCAGTGTGCTGTTTACTGTTATTTGATATCTTATCTGAATATATGCCGTTATCTACGACACAGGGCGAGGGCGCTCCTGTGCTACGCAAGGGCACCTGCGCGAACCATATTCGTGACGTCAGCAATCTTCTCTCTGGTGCCCATTTGACCATCAATGCTCGCAATGAGGACGATATCGATTTGGAGCGTTTGCTCAAGAAGTTGAGTACGGTTAGCTCGGCGTACAGTTTTAAAGAGCCGCGCGGCGCCATGGAGGAACAGAAGGCGCCAGTTGGCACAAACTATACTCGCGTTATTCCCACGAAGGAGCTTAACGCCAGCGTTATGCAGGACTTCTGGAAGAAGGAGGAAGCAGAAGAAAAGCGACGCATAGTGGATGAGAAGGAAGCCAAACGCATGGAGCTCCAGAAGCTCGAGCAAGAGCAACGCACCCGCGAGGAAAAGGAACATAAGGAGCGCGAAAAGCTGGTCATCAGCACGACAAAACTGCAGCCAGCACACGTGCCAATCAAGACGTAAATATTTATTCTTTTCGTTATTATTCCCCTGCTTTACGCTTCAACGAATCTTTTTTACATGTTATACAATTGCAGATCGCCGCAACCATTGAGTCCGGAGAAGACAGCTCCAAGCTTTGCGAATAACCTAACTGACGCGGAGCGTATGCGTCAGGCGCGCAATCAGGAGGCACGTGAATTGATCGGTTCCCGGGTGGGTGCTGCCAAGGCCATGTTTACCAAGCACACCAGCGAGGGTCAGCTGCAATCCAAGTACGTTCGTAGCTTTTGCCAGCATTCATGTAATAATTACATATTTTACTTATAGGCTCAACACGCAACCACCGGCCAAGCCGGCCAGGAATTCTATTGCACAGCGTATTAATGTTTTCAATCACAATCAGACTGAGGATGCAGCAGTCCCTTCGGCTACACGGTCGGTATCACCCGTTAAGCTGCCTGTAGTCGTTGAAGCACCAACGGTCGTCGAGGCGCCAGTCGTAGCTGAGGTGGAGACCGCTGAAGTTATAAACGAGGAGGACGTGCAGCAAGCTGAGGACCTACCGCTGGCTCATGAGAGTGAACAGTTCGCGACTATCAAACGCTCGCCGCACAGTAAAACAAACTCGGTGCAGTCACAGTCGCCAGATGAGACGACTTCGTCAAATGAGACCGACACGGCTGTCTACAAGGAGGAAGAAGAGGTGCGCACCAAAGTATCAGTTACGGTGCAGCAGTCTCAATCAGTGAAGACATCTGGCCTAAGTACGCTTGAACGCAATGCATGTAAGCTTTAATTAAGCCTTACACGAGGAATTTAATCCATTTGCATTTTTGTTTTTAAGTGACGGATTTGGTCAATGAGGATGACTTCATATGCCAGGAGACCCTTGGTGATTTGGGTCTACGTGCACGCGCCTTGTATGATTACCAAGCAGCTGATGAATCAGAAATAACCTTTGATCCCGGCGATGTTATTACGCACATTGACCAAATTGATGAGGGCTGGTGGCAGGGATTGGGTCCCGATGGAACTTATGGACTGTTTCCGGCAAACTATGTCGAAATCATCAACTAAATCTACTTATCTACAAATCCGTATATTTAATATGGCAGCTGCAAAGCAGCTTCCTCAGTTTATCCAGGTGAATGCACCTTAACAACCATAGCTGTAATTTATGGAACACATATATCCAAAGTACTTACAATTCAAGACGGCTGCCCAATAATATTTTGAACAATAATGCAAGTCATACTATACCTAATGAGATTTAATATTGCCTATAAACGACTATAACACGGTTTAAATCGTACATCACACGCACCATGTTCTCACAGGTGCCTTCCATTTGTGTATACATTATATATATATATCTGATTGTTAACCTTAAGATTTCAAAACAATGTTGCGTCCTTTTTTAAAATGTTTCTTAATGCAAATGCACATGAGTATTTCTATAATCGTATATGTATGTATGTACCGTAGCCAATATATATGTTTTTTGTACGTGTATTATATTGTGAACAATATCTACATTTATTTTAATAATTAGTAACACAAAAAAATTATGCATTAGAGTTTTTTGTTTTGTTGTTTAACAATTAGCAAATAGCAGTTACAAGCGAGCGCATTTCCATGTATGTATTTATATAGGTTTGTATGAGATCATACTCTGGCTATTCTGGTGCTGCTGCGTGCTTAGCCCTTTGCAAATTCATTACAAGAAAAAACTCTGATATAAAACTGCATTCACTACATAATCAGTTTAAATAATTGTAAATATGCTTTAACGTTGTCCAGTATAATTTTCAATTCTATGCAGGCACTTTGTCATTTATATCAATTTAACCTAAGCCTAGTTTACATACATTCGTATGTATACGTATTTAAGTGTAAATGTTGTATGCATCGCGAGTTTATATGAGATATCTAACAAATATTAGCAACGAATTCGATGCAACTTCACTAGCACCTAATCAGATGCTCACAAACAGTTCTTTAATCAAAAATTTGTTGCTCTCCTTTCATAAATTCAAACATTTTTAGATCCCCCATTACTTGATTTTGGTTAATTTGTGTAGCTGCTTCGAAACGGTCGCCTTGTAAAGGCGCTGCGTTCATCATTCCGACGACTGTGTCAGTGTCGTGGTCTCGGTTGCGGACGGTAAATTGCTTGGCGTAGCTTGCGTGTCTGCCTCTGTGGCGCTCGGCGGCGGTGGCAGAGGAATAGGATCTTGGATCTTGGTGGCATCTAACGGCTGTGGCGTAGCAGGCTCAGCGGCACCTGCACATTCTGCGTTTTCGGCGAGTGCCGGCTCTGCTGTCTCTGTGTTGACCACGTCCGCGACTGCACCTGCACCTGCTGCCATTCTGGCGTTCTCCTCGGCCTTGGCGTCAAGCACATTAACGGATGCCTGTATGCATCTGAAAAATGGATAAATTAATAAAACCGGTTAAAAAAATTGCAACATTTTGAGTCATTTCGATCTTACTTGATTGCTTCTTTGCGGGCTAGCCGAATGCTATCCTTGCCATTTGTGTCGATCGTGTCCAACTTCAGAAGATTTCGGGTTAGCATCTCGTCCAGGTAAACGTATTCCTTGTCTTGGCGCGTGCCCTTAAACTGTTCCACTTTGGCCATCAGATCAAGCACGTCTCGTTGTATATCCTGAATCTTTTTAATCGAGTCCACCGTATGTGGCGTCTGTGGTGGCACACCGACACCGGCGTCCGTCTGCAGCGGCTGTTCGCCTGGCAGCTGTTGAGTATTCAGTGGACCAGGACGCTGCTGTTGTTGCGGCTGCTGCGGCGGTGCATAGTACGCCTGGGCATGGGCCTGCGCCTGCGCCTGAGCCGAGGCTTGTGCCGGCGCTTGGGCCGCACTCTGATTTGGTATCTCCTTATGCGCATTGATTATGGGCTCAGTGCGACCCTCCACAAAAATGGGTATGGTGCGAATGTTGCTACCGCCTGGTGTCTGGGGCGGTGGCGTCTCCTGCTTCTGTTGGGGATGAGCCTGCTGATGTGGCGCATAGTAAGTCTTGTGGAATTGCGGCGGCTGCTGCTGCACTGGTGGACTAGTCTGCGTTCCGAACTGTGGCGGGGGGGCCGGTCGTTGCTGATGTGTTTGATGTTGTTGTTGGTGCTGTTGATTTAATTGTTGTTGCTCTGGCGGAGGCGCCGAATGTGAACGCGGCCCTTGTTCCTGCTCGGCAGCACTCTTCACGCCCATATCGACGGTGTTGCGCAGTCCATGCTGGTTCAGGTTCACAGGTGGCGCGCAATCAACCTCGGAGCGGCCGTTGGGGTCCTCCGTTTGGATGGCCGCGTCGCACAGACGCTTCGAGGGCGACTGCGGTACCTGCTGTGCGGGCGCAGGCTGAGGCACGCCAAAATCTTGCTGGTAGTATGGCTGCTGTTGAGGACGAGGCTGTGGTGGGACGCCGCCAGCAGTCCGACGGGCGCCAAAACCCTCTGGTATGTACTGACGGAACTCCGATGGCAGTCTGTTGAAGAAATCATCGTCGGGCTCCATATGGCTGTTGGCTCCACCAGCAACGCGGCCGCGTCGACCCATTGTTGGGAATTGCGGGAATCCAAAGTCTGGGGCATCGTCGAAATAATGAGAAAAGTCATCGTCAAGCTTTGAGTGTGCCGGGGGATGGTTATGGGTGTGGGTATGGGGATCGTGCAAACTATTCCGCTTACGTGTGCCTCCGAATCCTGCAAAAGGATCGTTGTGCAGACGCCCCAGCCGGGACCGTGGAAACATATTTTCCATATCTATGTTCATATCCGGTTCGAATCCAAAAGGCTGCTGCAAATTTGAAAAACAATTGTTTAGTTTTTACTCTTTAGTAGTTTGGCAAAACCGAACGAGAACGCAAAACGACAGCACAGTGGGCGAATTGTTTATAAATAAGCGGATGATTCACACCAATCGCAATGTTTGTGCGTGTGTGTGTGTGTGTGTGTGTGTGTGTGAGTGTATGACAAACAATAACAACCTGCAGCCTGAGTAAAAATAAGTGACGTCAACGTGTAAATAGAAGCTTTGCCATTCAACGTAACAATACGTGCACATACACATACGCATATATGTACATACATACGTATTAGAGCTGCATATCGTAGTTCAATTGAGAGAGTAAATTCCATTTGTTTGGAACGAACGATCGACTTAGTTCATCGCACGTTTTATTCCCTTTATTATTATTATTTTTTATTTTTTTTTAGGTTTTTATGCATCGTAGTACCATAAATAATAGATGTTAAATAATTCCAACGAATGACACAACAAAGAGTATGTGCTTTATATTTATCACATTAAATTGAACAAATTTTTATTTTTATTTCTGTTTTGCCGATTTTTGAACTAAGCGCAGTTTTCAATTTACCAAATTATGGAAACAGTAATTCCATACGTAGCGAAGGATAACCGTGATTGCACTCAAAGGAGCAAAAGTACGTGAATTAGGTGAGTAGTTCAATCGAACTTGTTCAGAACGATTCAATACAACTCTATGTAATTAAATGCACATGCGTGTGTATAAATAAACACATACATATGTTTGTCAGTGTTAATAGGCTGCAAATTCAATTGACTTTGAATGTGATTGCTAATCATTACCTATTTTAAGTTAATTGCCCGTCTTTATCAGTAAACAGCGTTTTACAATTTAGGTTTGCGCTTTGTATTTTATTTTGTATTCGTCTTTCCGTTTACGCGACGTGAAATGACGTATTCTCCGTTCAACTGTTTTCTTGTGAATGAACCAACCGCAGCTGGTGACAGCCTTTTATAGAATCGACGGGCAGCCAATTGGCGACGGACGCCCACTACGACCAAGATGTTGCCAGACTGTTCTCGCAACTTCACAAGAGTAAGCAGTTCACTTAATAAGCAGAATATATATGTACGTATACGATGTATATGGATATTTATATTTTACACGACATTTTGTACGCAATCCTTAGTGTTAAAGAGCAAATTGATTACATATCAAATAATTATTACAAAAATCTCAAATAGTCTTGCAATTTGATTAGATTAATCAGCGTTAAATAATAGCTAAAATCGGGTGGGTAGAGGATAATTTGACAGATTAAAAAGTTGTGAATCAATGAACAGGGGCAGTAAATAATAATAATTACTTTTATTATTTGCCGTAAAAGCCAAAAAGAAACCATCGACACCAAAGAGCCTTTCTTCGTTTTGGATTATCTTTGCAAATAATGATATTTAAAATTGGACAATTGCTCACAAGGTAATGAATATTTTAAGATAGACCCAAAGAGAAGAATTTAAGTAATTCATACTTAAGTTTTTCTTAACTTCAGATTTGATTTCTCACTAAGATTAAATAAAGTTTGACTAACATATATTAAGTGTTTAAATAGTTTGGATATTTAAACTTATAAAACAGTTTAAAACGTATTTGACTTGCAAAATCGTTTCTTGATTCAATTTCATCTCAAGCTATGAGTAATAAAATAACAAAGTAAAAATAATAAACAAGGTGCTTTTTTTTCCTTAAAAATAAAATTCCACAATTAACTTTTTATAGGCAAAATATCCTTAGAATATTTTATGAATGATTGCAAAATCAAGTATTTTGACTGAAATTAAAATTTTTTCCTTATTCTAATATTTTTCTGGATTGATTTGAACAGATGAATTCCGAATCATTCTTAATTCAAGAGTATTTATACAAATCGTATTCAAATTGCCATTTTTTTCTTAGGCAAGTCTGTGAGCTTGTTTTTATAGAGAAACTCGATACCATCGATGGTTCTTATGAAGTCCGTAATATTGAAGTGTGATACTTATTCACACAGACAAATTGGCATAGAAATAGCATTCATTTATATGTATATCAACTGCTAATTTTGATCCAAGAATATATATTTTTTATTTTATTTTGTCGCAAATGTCTTCTATGCGTTACAAATTTTGTGACAAAGTCAACCATATTCTGCATAGATATATAAATACTTGTTTCTTAGATTTGTTTTTACACAAAACCATAATTTCAACCGATCATACATTTATATACTTATGTACATATATACATGTATGTACATACATACATATATGTATATAATTTATTAAAAATAATAACAGCAAGAAATGTTTATAAAAACATGTAATTTAAATAGTTCGTGGCTATGTTGATCTAGCTAAGGTCAGAACAACAGAATTTAACAATATCCATTGGTGTATATTTTATATGAATATACTTATGTACAAATATACACATAAGTATGTAGGTTGAATTGCGGGTATTGTAAATAATTAAATTAAGTCACTATCCGATGCGTTACTTATGACGACTAACCGCAAACGTCTCGGCCTTATTGACTTGGCCAACAAGTTAAGCAATAAATGCTGCTATTTCGTGAGCTGTCGCCGCCTACGCGCTTTTCTGTGCACATAATGTACACAAATACATATGTATGCACATATATTGCCATTGCCCACCCACATGCATACATCTATATGTCTTTGTATGTTTGTACATACATTTGTCTGTAAATATATATACATACATACAAACGTGTATAAGTAAGTTAGTGCACCTACAGCTACAGCTGCGATAGAGTTAAAAATATTGAGCGTGTGCTGAGAGAGCGAAAGCGAGCCAAAAAGTAAACCAAATTTTTTGCTTTTCGCTATGCCTTTTAATAAGTTAGCTCTTTTTCTCTCTCACTCTGTCCCACTATTACATACACACACACACTCTCTCTCTCCCTCTCTCATTAAGAGCATTTGCTGGGCAAAACATTTGCGTTTGTCTATCATCGCGTATTTTCTAGAAATTGTGGAATATATTTAACGGGCACAAATCAAATCGAGCGTCAATTCTTCGTCTCGTTCACTTAAAACACTTGATACTTTTGCAAAGCGAGCAATTAGATTAGATAGCCAATCAGCTGTGGCTTCACTCGAATGTCGATACTTTGCTTTGGTTAATTCCCGTTAATGGCTAACCGTTAATACGCAGCGTTAACTGCACCCACCTATATGTGTATGTATGCACATTTAAAAGGAAAATTCTAGTTGAATTTGCTGAATAAGTTGAATCTATAATTTTCGTGATATGAACTAAATCAGCCCTTCAATAGTTTAGTCGGTCAAAAAACGGTGTATCCTAAATCCTGAAATAACTGAGTTGTTGTATTCACTTTTCACAGAATAAGGTCAGATTTATAGCCCATTCGATCGAAAGTATTCTGCACTAAGCGCCACAACTTTAATGCACACACACACATTTGCAGACTAAGCCGATTAGGTCAATAGTGCATGTGTACACACACTTGACACACTGTGCTGCTGCCGCTGCAGGGGTTGAAAAAGCACGCAAAATGGATGCACGCTCTGTAAGAGTTACACCAATGTGTGTATGTATGTGCACACTACGAAAATATGTGGCACATGTATATTCAGGGGGCTTAGCACATTTCTTTTTTAAACAACGAATGCGCCTTTTATATAAATATATGTACATACATACATATATGTTTTTATATACTATACGCATATGCATATGAAAACATCTTTATTTCTGCATTATTATATCCCGTTCCCATTAAAATTGCGTAGATAAGGGTATAATGGTTTTGTAAGAATATGTGTAAGATGTTAATGTAAATAATGGAAGAGTTAGAGATTTGAAATATGGATTATATATTCCCCGACACCATAAGTAATTAAATCGCATCCCCATATCTTGCCCCATTTTCATAATATCGATAAATATCGACTGCAAGACATTGTTTCTTGAGTACATTTTAAAGATTATGAAAGCTAGATCTACAAAATGTAGTGCAACATAAACAGGTCAAGAATTTTTTTTGAATATCTCTCTCCAATTAAAGGAAATGCAATTTAAGGAGTGCAGTCTGGTAAGTATTGGCAAATATACCTATTCTTCCGAAAGATCTTTTTATGTCCTGACATTTTTTTTATAAAGATCGGAAAATAAATGTATACTTTATTTAAGACTATATTTCTACAATAGCACTTGTACAGGGTATCTCACGGTCGGGAACTCCCATCTAGAACATTCTTGCTTGTTGGCGTTTAAATTAATTCAATTTCTATTGGCCGAGACAAGCGTATTTGTAGTTAACAAGAAAAACCATACGTAAAGGGTATCACTTAGTCGGTCCGACTCCCGACTAGAACATTCTTGCTTGTTGGCATTTGAGTTAATTAAATTTCCATTGGCCGAGAGAAACGCATCTGTAGTTAACAACAACAATAACAACAATACTAAACGACCTTGTCGGGCGCCATTTACAAATCTATGTATGTATGTATGTACATTATGTATGTATGTATGTATATGCTTTTTTGTGTACATATGCACATATAGAGCATATAGGCAGCGTGGCGACCTTGACGACTGGCGCCGTTGATATTTTTTGTTGTTGCCAGTCACTCACCTCAAAATGTTGCTGCGGCTGATTTGTGGGAACCTGCTGATGCTGCTGGCGCGGAGAGCCGTACGACGGCTGGCCGCTAAAGTACTGCGGCGGTTGCTGTGCGTAATGCTGCTGGTGTTGCTGGGGCGAGGCGCCGTGCATGCCGCTCCCGGCATAATCGCGATTGATGGGTATGTTGATGCCGGCTGCTGCTGCTGCTGCCGCTGATGTGCCGTTGCCGGCGCTGGCACCGCCGCCACCTGCGCTGTTCTGGTTTGCTGCTATCACAGTTGGCTTCATGTTGGCTGCCACAAGCGAGTCCTGTCACTATCCGTTTCCGTTGCTCGACGCGTATCGAAGCGCTGCGACTAATTTCGAAATAAATTACTTTGATTTGTATTGCTGCTGCTGCTGTTTCTGCTGCTGCTGCTGCTATGTTCGGCAGGCAGGTTCACCTTGAGAGCGCTGGTTCTCGTATGTTCCGCAGCACCGATTCGACGCGATTCGATATTTTTTGGATACTATAAGTGCGATTTGTCTCAACTGGCTGCGGTTTTTCAAATTCTCCACTTGCCGCTGGGATAAGCTGTGATTTTTTCACACCAACAGCAACGATTGCTAATTGCCCTCCTTGTCTCCTTCGCCTTCGTCTGCGTCTCGGTAACGGTCTCGTTTGACGTGATGTCACTCTTTGGCTACACTTTCTAACAGCCACGGCAGCTGCTCAGCACACGCACACGGATGCACTCTCGACACTGTTTTTGTTTGTACTTCCGTTGGCCGTTTTAAATACTCTCTTTCGCTCTCGCTCTCTTGCTTTCTCTCTCTCTTTCTCTTTCTGTGTGTGTGTTATGTGTGCTTTGTATTTATATATTCAATTTAAATATACAACACCTATAGATAAAAATATTTTTGCACATTGCCGCTGAACGCACACACACGCACAACCACGTAGTTGTCCACTTGTCTGTTAGTCAATTAATCCACGTAGCTGCCCACTGCTCGCTGTCAGAGTTGCTCGTCGACTGAGCGCAGCATTTTTCGTTCGTACGTTTTGGGGCTGCCTTGATGCTAACTTTGGCGACGTCGCAGTCGGAGTGCGCAGTCTCCCATTTTTGCTCTCTTCAAGAATGCTCTCTTTCTCTCTCGCTCTCCCTCTGTGTTTTGTGGGGCTACCACGCGGCTCGTTAACTTTGTTTGCGACGCTTCAGCGGATAACAGTTAAGTCCTTAATTGGTAAATGTTTTCACAGTGTGCCAACAAATTGCAAATGACAGTTTATTTCTCTCTAATTTTTTAATATCGCTCTCTTGATCGATCTTTGTGGCGATCGTGGGCCACTTGAGCGCCAAGATTCACACACATCAGATTTATAAATAGCCAATGGCAGCAATAACTACTACAACAATATTCATCAGCTGAGTATCTAAAAGCTGTGCGAGAGAGCAAATTCCACAGGCTGAAACTGAGCAGCGACGACAGTCGCATGGCTTCTGAACCAGCTCAGAGCATACGAAATACGAATACAATATACATACACACACACACATATGTATGTGAGAATGTACATATATGTCTTCAAGCTGGCAGTGACGCTACGTACATACATACATACATACATACATATATAAATGTACTTGTGCAGAGTTTCAAATGCGTCATGAATTATTGCACACCTACACGGAAGGCAATCGATCAATATTTACGCCGATCAGCACTCTTATCGATAGCAAGTAATGCATGTATGTATGTCTATATTTATGTAGAGTGTTTAACGCAGCGTATGCGCAATGTCGAGAAGAACACAAAATAGTTGACTTCCAATAGAATTTCAGGCAGCAGCTGTTTACTGCTTTACTTGGCCATAATGATGTGTCAGAGTCTGTCGCATCTGAGGCATATTTTCTAGACTTTTATAAGATTTGTCTGCTTCATTGTGTATATGGATATGTATGTATGTATATATTGCCTGGTCATTGGCACGCCTACACAAAACGGTGTCATGCCATAGCTGTTGCCGCTATTTGCGTTCGATGTATTTTCCAAATCATTTCAGGCGTGGGCAACAACAACAACAACAACAACAACGCCAAGATCCACAACAGAGGCAGCTGAGCATATAAAACTGAAATAATTCATATTTAAATATTGCACACATCTTAACGCATTTGTATGTATGCACATGCATACATACATATATCTATCATTATGTATTTATTATTGTTTGAGTATTTAAATAGACTATAAACACATTATTATACAGCCAGACATATATGTTTATATAGCACACAATCAGATTCAAGTTGCAACCAATTACAAAAGCATTAACAATATCATCAGCATTGAGCACATCGATGTAGTATGTGCATATGTGGGAATAGCCTCGTGCTCCTTTTTTGGGGCTCTGTCTGTTCCAAAAACAAAGACCAAAACGGGGAACGCGCTTGCTCGATGAGTCGGCAAGTGACAAGACTCACGGATCTTGGCTGCGAATGAACGTTAAGGACCGCTCAACAAAAACAGCCTGCAACCCCTTGCTCACTTTTCCCCCTTTTCCTTTTACTTTTTTTTGTCCATAAACGTGGTTATATAACCCCGTGTGAGTTGAGTCGAGTTAAATTTGCGCGTTTGCATCGAGTGCTTTCGTTTGGCGCGCTTCTGCTGTGGATGCGCACTGCGCATGTCGAGACTCTGGTGCTTCATTCATGGCCCTCGTCTGGCATTTCACTCAGTCGCGATACGAGTCTGGCTCTTGGTTGGGTTAAGATTTGGTCTCAGTTTCGGTCTCAGTCTGTGACCAGCGTTTGAGGCGATTTGGCGCTTCAGCTATTCGGCGGCTCCAGCTCTTTTTAGTTTAATTCTCGCGCCGTTGTTGCGGTTGGACTTTGTTATTTTGTTGTTGTTGTTGTTGCTGTTGTTATTGCTACTTCGTTCGTTTTTACGCTACTCGCCACCTTTCAATATACACCGTTTTTTCCAGCTGCAAAACTCAGCACGAATAAAATCAAAATAATTAAATTTGGCCGTAAAACAAAAGTCAACTGTCAGCCAGTTGCCTGTTTACACACGGCATTTCACACAGCAAAATTGTACAAGTGGCAACAAAACTAAACTAAACAAAAATAATTTGGAGTCACAGCTTTCGGCGCTGGGTCCCGCTGTATTTTCGCGCCGTGTGTGATATAACAACAGCCGTGGAGCAGTGACTGACACGACCGATTAACGTGCTTTCTGCCGCACTGACTCCTGCCCGTGGAGTAGCAAAGTGTTCGAGTCACGAGGATGCAGCAGTAGCAGCAACTGCATCAGCATTACTCATAAAGTCAAGGTATGCAGCGCTTCATTTTTGCCAACTTTGCTTTAATCATGAATGAATGCTTAATGGCGGTCAGCCTTTCCTTCGCAAATTGTTAGAAAATTACCCTACAGAATGGCGTAATTTGAAGCTTTTATTTTATTATTTATTTGTTGTTTTTTTTTTTTGGTTTTTCAAGCGAATTTTTATAAGTACTACGCAGAAATGTCTGCACGCAACTTGGAAATTAGCGTAACACAGCTCCCGTTCCTTAAGTTCAGGCGCCGTCAAAATGAGCCATGTCACATGGGTCGTATGAGTAATATGTAAGTCCATGTCATAGCCCTGTTGCCCTGTCTTTGACCTGTAATTTGCTTGGGGCTTAAATTGGTGTGAAAATACCTCTAAACGTGCCATCCATTTCACTTTTTCTGCAGAAAACAATTTCATGACACTCAGACCCCCCATAGACGGACGTTAAAGCGTTTTCCATGCGCTTTCACAGCTGAGCGAGGCATTCATTTTAGATGACGATGATTGGGGACTGACAATTGCCGTGGATGGGGGAGGAGTGCTTAGGTCACGTTGAATTCACATGCTTCATGTTCGACTGCAAAGTAACGTTCGACCATCAGACAACACATACAAAAATCAAACAGCAGGGGAAGTTTCAAAAATATTGGAAAATTATTTAATATGCATATCCATACTAAATTCGGTAATTATAGCACTAGTAATTTCTCAGATAGACGGTTAGATATCGCTGCATTGATTCGGCTCGTCATTCCGTCTAATAATATAATACATTCTTTTTTCGAGGTTTGCCGATTTCCGCTGCTATCTAAAATATTCTTTTAATTTCCAATCTGTGTATACTTTACAAAAACATTGAAATAAATTTTAAACTTTAAATTAAATCGTAAGATCGATAAGATATCGAAATAAAATTATAAACTTGTTCTGGCTATGTTTTAAAGTCGAAATTCCGCGATCGCTGCTAAATCCCTTCGGCTGCTTATGCTGAACAAGAATATATATATTTTATGCCACGAAAACCATCACAAACTTTATACACATGTTTTATGCATAGAAGGTATAAAAGGCGAGTTTCGGTTAATTTCCCTTGGTGCACACAAAATGTAAGAAAATTATGAAATGTTTGTGTCGTTGACATCCTTGTTTTCATATGCAAAACCAAATTAGCCTGCTGGATCACGCAGGCCAGATTTGTCGGTCCATATGTGGGCATAAAAATGATTAATTAAAATGAAGCTTTCGTACTGGAAACGTTCAATTCGTGTGCAGAGTTTTCATTTCATTTCATCGCTGCCCTCATCCTCATCCTTTCGATGACCTTCGCAGGCCATCTGTTGTCCTTCCATTTGCCACCTCCGTCTCCCTATCCACCCCCTGCTTACGAGCTTCTGCAGAAGAATGCAGTTAATTAACTGGCGGGATTTGCCCATAGCTCAGCAAAGACCGGGGTAAGCTCACATACCCACAACGTGTTGGCCTCTGTCAGGATGCGGAGACCTCGAGTCCCTGCCACTTGCCCTAATCAGGGCAGCTGCTGGTCAGCAGTTTGGATTGCTGTGCTCGCAATTCTTGTGTTTGTTTAGGAGATGCAAATGTTTACATAACGTTCGCCTTCGAAATTTATAGCAATTGAGCTGTGAAATCAGCAGTTGTTCCCTTCCCCTGCCCCATTTTGCATCGTTGTTGGTAATGTTCCGATTGCCTTCACTTGTATGCTAATAAACTATTTTATGGCAGCACGTGGAGGATGCCGGCTGACGGCTGACGGCTCGGCGACTTATCGGCACCGCTTGTATTTTTTATCCTTCTCCAGTCCATTGACTTATCTCGACATTTGCCTAGCCCCAGACAAAGCGGCGCTGGCTGTCGTGGATATGGATATGGGCTCCCCCAAAGCACGTATTTTCCTTGCCTGCTGTCAGCGGCGAAAAACAACAGTTAATCGGCCACATTCATGTGTATATAAGTGATGTGTGTGTGTGTGCGTGTGCGTGTGTGGGTCCTTTTTTTTATGGTTCATAGGCCGAAGAAACTGACATTTATTACAACCGTTTGCACAGTTTGTTGAGCTTCGGGCAAACAACTGAAGTTCCCTACTGAAAGCTGACTCAGAGGCAAAGTCCCGTAGGCCCCTTGTCCTTTTTATTTTCCAGGCATTGACTCAGCCACTGGAAATCATAAAGCACCAGCCCATTAAAAGTGCACTACTGTCATTGTGTGCGTGTGTGTGATAGGTGTGCCAATTGGTGCCGTTTGCCTGTGTTTATTGCTAATGTAAAAATGTCTAAGCGATATAATTGACTGTCCGTGGGGGGTCTGACAGCGGCAGGCTGTTGGATCCGCAGCCGGAGCCAGAGCCGTAACCTCGCGACACGCCACGGGCGACATGATTGTCCCTTGTTTTATACATTTATTGACCGTGCCGCAAGGACACGAGCGCTGATAATTTATGCCAGACTGGTTTTCATTCGACAACTGAGAAGGCTCTAGTCGGGGCCGCCCGACTAGGAGATACCCTGAACCCTGCTATCTGTCTTCATAAACATTTCAATCCATTTGCAATCATACATACATACACAAATTCACACACA
>SCDS01000454.1:21574-38349 GCA_004149465.1 Drosophila nigromelanica
ATTTTTATGGTTTTGTCGGTATTGGGGGCGATTGGGGCGAGGTATCCAAAATCCGAAGATATCAAAATCTGCGTCTGACTTACACACTAAATTGGCACTTAATTGTTAATTGTTAACGGCAGGACGTTAATTGTTGCCTCTAGCTCTTATAATCTCTGAGATATTGCAAGAAAAAGAAAGGTTGTTATCGATTTTAATCGATATTAATGAAACAGAGAATGTTATCGAAAAAAATGTTAAATTTGTTCTGCGTATGATATTTACGAACTGAATAAGACCAAGATCAGCTTTCTAGCTTTGGTAGTTTCCGAGATCCTTGCGTTCATACAGACGGACGGACAGACAGACAGACAGGCGGACAGACGGACATGGCTAAATCAACTCAGCTCGTCGTCCTGATCAAGAATATACATATATACTTTATGGGGTCGGGGATGCCTCCTTCTGCCTGTTACATACATTTTAACAAAGCCATTATACCCTTTTTACCTATTTTCAATGGGTTCAGGGTATAAAAATAATTATAACACATATATTTATAAAAATAAATATATTAAAAATAATTTGTATAATACTAATGCTAAAATAACAATAATAGCGATTGGCATTAGAAAAATATTTTATTAAAATTCCGTCTAAAAAAGTATCTTAATTTTTGTGCTACATCCTTTGCCAATTAGTAAAGTGAAAAATTTGGCAGCTACTCGTGACAAACAGTTGAACACTTAAAAAACAAAATTAGCTAGTTGAGGATACCTTACTAGAAGATACCCTAAATTTTAATAACCTATAGCAAGTCTTTAGCTCTTAAAACCTTTGAGTTGACGGCTGTTGATGGATAATTTAAAAACATACAAAGTCAGAGATATGTTTTAACGGGTTTATCATAAGTTAGCACAGCGTATAGAAAATATTCATTTGGCAAAGTCCCAGCGCGCAGGTCGAAATGTTATTGTCTAGTTAATAGCGGCAAACATGATGCCAAATTTCAACATTTAATTAAAGCTGACCCTCGAGTCGAATGCCATTTCCGCTGCGCCTAAAAGCATGCAACATTATTCAAGTGTTTCCATTTTGGCAAACATTCGCATGGGGCTGCCATTATACACATATTAATGCTGAAATGGACGTTTAAATATGCAAATGAAGAGAGGAGAAAACGAGAAAGAACTGTTCTCTTCGTGGTGCCGAATATAAAATACCCTTGCAAACAAATGGGAAATGTGCGTAATATATCTAAAAATAACAGAGTTTTCACACAATAGCGTTATTTTTTTTACTGCTTGTTCCTATAAAAGGCTATAATTTAAAAAAGATTCTGGGATATTTTGCTAAGAGTATAGGGACGCTCATAATTCCCAAGTTTAATTCGGAAACTAACATTTCGATCGATTGCAGCTATAAAAATTATGTGTTATAGTAGCATAGTAAGATTCTCAATCGCCAGTTTTAGGTCGGATATTTAAAAAAAAAAACAAAAAACGTTTCATACAAAAACTTATTATTCGAGCAATGATTGCTAAGTAAGCTATATGATATAGTGGTCCGAGCCGACTAGGAAAAATGAATGGCCTGCTGCAAAACTTTATGACGATGTCTTTAAAGTGATAAATTAGTTGGAGAGGGCTATTTCGACTCGGCTCGGTTCACGGTTCACACTTCAAAACAAAATTAGAATACCTTTTGCGAAGGTATACAAAATGCTATTGTAGATAAGTAATCGCCGAGGACTAGATATTCGCATGCCTAATCCATTTTATAACCATTGGCTTACTGTTATAAGCCAATGTCCTGTAAATGGATACATCTAGAGCGCCCTTCTGCGCGTTTGAAAAAACCCTTTGAGTAATGCGATGTAAAATTGTGAAAATGTGATGGTCGCAAAATTGCTTGGCCAGAGGATGAGTCAATAAATAAACTGTGAGGATACCGTCAGACAAAAACCGTACACACACACACACACACACACACACAGGCACACGTATCAATTGAACTGAATGCTGCCTGCTAACCTCAAGGCAACGGCCACTAGTCGTCTATTTTTAGACGACGCATAGTTTGGGTGTCCTCTTGAAATCCATGTCGGCGATGCCGCTAAGAAGCCAAACAGCCGTTTGTCAGATCAGTTACCTGCGATGGCAGCGCTCAAGAGTTGACTGCGATAATTTTCATAATGTGTGTGCTTTCGCTCTGTTAAATGGCAGCTGGTGCGGCAACTAACTTGGCATACGTGCCCTATCTTGGGACCATCTTGGGCTGCTGACAGTTGCCAGGTATTAAAAAGCTAACAAAGCGCCACTTTTGCTCATTGCTCCAGTTTGCAACTTATGTAAATGTGTGCTGTATGCTAAATGTAAATGCACCACAGTGGGAGGGGGGCTTCCTTAAGCAGGCGCATCCGCTGTTGAGTTACATAAGTCAAGGCTTGCCGGGCTAAGCGGTGTCTTGACTTTGATGATGTTCATGCTTTTGTTTGCTTGGTCGCTTAAGGCCAGGGGCAAACCAGTCAACCAACTGTTGCGACGGCCCATAATCTACGCCTGCCTACTTTTGAGGGCCAAACAAATGTCCCACACAAACATGGCGCATCACGAAATACTCGGTAGTAAATATAACCTTTGGCATTCAAATTCAATCGTAATAAGTTGAGTTCCCCTGCAAACCTCTGCTGTTCCTTGCATGCAGATGTCTCGGCTTGACTCGGTCTGTCCGTCCGTTTGCTTGTGGCTGTCTGGCTGTCTGACAGTGTGTCTAACCCACTAATGAGATGCAACAAAGGCAGCGACGTCAAGGATTGTTTACTTCCGCGACGGATGCGGTGCCTCTATTGTGTCTGCGTCTAGGCCACACAATTGTCCGTCCGCTTAGAAGGCTCAACTACGGCTTCTGTTTCCACTTCTGCCACTGATTGTGTTTCTGCTCGGGCTGCAGGTGACGGTACTTGTTGGTGGCGATGAGGCCATGACAGTGGCAACAGCTGCCTCTAGCACTTTCATCGGGGGCAGCCTCAACAATAGACAAACAGATGAACAGCCGGACGGCCGGACAGCCGGATGGGCGGTTGGGTGGTTGGGGCATGGTCGCCTTCACTTTAGCCTTCAGGCTGAATTCGCCCTGAACTTGTCAAATAATGGAATCTCTCGTTTATTTATTATATTTTCAGCATTTTTGGTCAATTCCTTTGACAACTGAAGGAGGGGGACTGCACCATTTAGATGAAGAAACATGGGGAATGGTATGAACAAGGTAAGCGCTATCTACGTAAATTCTCAAACCAGAATTCAAAACTAGAATGAATGTCATTGCCTGAATGCCATTCCTCGTAATGATAACATCAGTAGAACCAATATCAATAGAGAAAAGCATTCATTGTATTTTACTTACTATATATATCAAATAAACTATTGTACAGAATATAGTTGTGATTAACACTATGCAACAGAGTTACATTTTATTTTATTATTTTATTGATGAAACCGATGTTTCAAATTAGAGGTCCATAATAACTAAATTGCTTGTAATGATAACATCAGGAGAAACCATATCAAAAGAAAATAGCGTTCATTGTATTTTACTTATGTATATATCAAGCAATAGTTGTGATTAACACTATGCAACCGAGTTACATTTATTTTTTATTATTTTATTGATGGAACCGATATTTTAAATTAAAAGTTCATAATAACTAAATTGCTTGTAATGATAACAAAAGAAACAATATCAATAGATAATGGCGTTCATTGTATTTTACTTATATATCAAACAAATTTTTGTTATTTTTAGCTGTATAGAATATAGTTGTAATTAACCCTACGCAACAGACTTAAATTTTTGATTATTTTATTGTTGAAACCGATATTTTAAATTAGAGGTCCTAAATAACTAAATTGCTTTTAATGATAACATCAAAAGAACCAATTTCAATAATGAACAGTGTTCGTTGTATTGTAATTAATTACCATTATGTAATTAACACTATGCAACAGAGTTACAGTTTCGAATATTTTATTGTTGAACCCGATATTTATTTTTTAAAGGTCTATAGTAACTAAATAGATTTTTAAAAGTTTTTGTAGGTAAATTTTTTGGTTTAGAATTTTGACCGATTTTTTTTTAATTTTTGGTGTTGCTTAAAAATAAAATTTTGTATAAAAAAATGGCTAAAATGGGTTTCAAATCATCTTGCCATCGATTTTTGAGTTTTAGATAACTATAAACATATTTTGATGAACAAATAAGCAAATTTTTCTTTCAAATTTGTATTAGTGTTTAAATTAAGAATTCTTATTTTCTTTTAATAAAAAATTAATTGTTGTTTATGCTAATGCATTTTTACTATCTATATCTATTGGCTTTAAGTTTGTGTATGATTTTTTGAAATTGAGCTTTCCGAACATTATAGCCAATATAGTAACCCAATCTCCAAACATGTGATATTTATTAAATTTCAAAATTTTAAAAAATTTTTAATTTTCAATTTTTTTAATATTCTGTTGCGTAGTGTAATAAACATAACCCCCTTCTTTTTCTTTCTCTGACAAATTTATATTTAAAGTTAGAGCTTTTGCCGCAATGGATTTAAGTCGATGTTTTCTATAAATATGTTTTTGTTATATTGTGCCGTTGTATGCGACCCTGAGAGATTGTTGTCAAGTCCAGTTGCCTGTAGCAACAGGAAACAGTCAACAAACAGTGCTTTGCATTTCCAAACAAACAAATCCAAAAGTAAACATAGAAAACAGTTACATTAATCAGAATCGGCAAGATGAATTGGCATATGGGACAAGTAAACAGTGGACTCCTTGAGCGTATTATGTATCCTTACTAATCTGTGAACAACTTTCGTTTCCCTGTCAGGTCTTGCCGGGACTTTATGTGGGCAACTACCGCGACTCCAAGGATCATCAGCAACTGGAGAAGTTCAAAATATCTCACATAATAGCCATACATGACAGTCCAAGGCGTCTGCTGCCGGTACGCAAGATTTAAACTGACCGAAAGAGTTTTACCTCATTCTCTTCTATCTTTTAGGACAAGCACTATCTGTGTGTGATGGCTTCGGATACGCCCGATCAAAATTTGTCGCAGTACTTTTCCGTGTGCAACGACTTCATCCACGCAGCCCGACTGCGCGAGGGTAACGTGCTGATCCACTGCCTGGCTGGGATGTCTCGTTCGGTGACCGTCGCTGTTGCCTACATTATGACGGCCACCCATCTCAACTGGAAGGAAGCGTTGAAGGTGGTGCGCGCTGGCCGCGCAGTCGCTAATCCCAATACTGGCTTTCAAACCCAACTGCAGGAGTTCGAGCAGTATAAACTGTCCGAGGAGCGCCGTCGGCTGAGGGAGCGTTTTCCGTCGTCGGCGCTGGAGCAACTTGATCGGGTTAAGTGCGGACTGGCGCTGGATAACTACCAGGAGCTGCTACAGAATAGAGACATATGCGAGGGCAACTGCTCCCGCGGCGAAAAGTGTCCCACAGGTGCGAGCTTTCCCACTTTCACAGTAGGCGGCCTTTTCGTTGACGGTCGTGAGGGTGCAGGGAAGGAACGAAACACTTCCTACACTCTCCGATTCATCGTTGACAAATGGAAGGCCAGGACCTTCGAGCCATTGAGTAGCACTGAGTCGATGTCGGTGTCTGACCTTGAGACTGAGCTTGAGACCGACCTTGAAACCGATATGCTAAGCGACAGCAGCACCAGTTCTGGGGAGGTACTTATGCCCAATGTGGTCTACTACAATGCAGACGCAACCGCCGGTCGGTTTGTCAACAACCTGGACGAGGACAATGAGGAGGATGGCCGCTACACCCCGTACACGGCCCACATGAAGAGGCTGGCCAAGAAGTATGAAGATCAGCAGCGAGGAGGGCAGTCGACCAGCCAATCGACGCCCAAGCGGGCACCCAGGAAACCGCGGGCCAAACGCTAGTTTTTCAGTATTTTAGTAGAGCAAGAATAATAAAATGTTTGACCGGCTTTTGTCAATGAAATTTCGCAATTCTTTTCCTATTGTCTCCGTTAGGCGTCTGCAACATGGACCCCAGCAAAGGCCTCTTCCGACGGCGCCCATCGACCGCCTCCACAACACAGTCGAGGATGCGCGCCCAGTCCTCCAATCCGAACGCCAACACATCCGCCACCATGCTAAGCGTCAGCAGCGCTGCCGGAGGCGTTGTTGTTGCCGCCCAGTCCTGCCCCACATCACCCAAGCGCTCGCCCCTCCAGCGTCGTTCGGTTGGCAACGAGCGCATACCCGAGGACGAGATCGCTAACCCAACGTCGATGGCGACGTCGACGCCCACCACCTCCAGCGAGGCTGCAGAGTACGCAGCTGCCATTGAGGATGCACGGCGGGAACAGCGTCAGCAGCAGCAGCAATATCAGCAGCAGCACCATCAACTCCAGCGTTCTCCCTCCCGGCAAAGCTACAAGTCCGGGGGCAGGGTTAACTCGGTGAGCGCAGCGGGGCGCGCAAGCAATGCTGCAAGTCGCAGGGAGCCGGAAGTCCTGGAGAAGAATGGAAGCCCACAACTGCAGCGCAGCGCCAGCACTGTCAGCGGCTTGGGCGTGCGTCCACGTAGCAGTCCGGCGGGCTTGCATGCCTACACGGGTAATTATTAGCCTAGTTCGCCGGTTAATTATTTAGTTGCTGAGTGCGAATTTGTATTTTTGGTAGGGTCGGTGCCCTCCTCTGTCCACGGATCACGGGTCGATCTGCGCGAGATCGACAAGGGATCAGCCATCTATTTGGGCTGCTCGGCGCCACGTGCTTCAACTTTATCGATCTCGTCGTCGCGTGGTTCATCGGGCGGGTCGGCACCGCCTTCACCCTGCCACACACCTCCTTCCAGCCCACGGCACGGTATCAAAAGGTTGGCGATATCTGATAATTCAACCAGTTTCGTAAATATATTCTCTTCTGTCCCCAAACAGATCGACCAGCCTGGCCAAAAAGCCAAGATGAAGTTTTAGCCCCATCGCAGGCGCTCGATGACCATATTTATACTGCAGGACATGCAGACATCAACTAAGGTGCATCTGTAATCAACTTGCACACACCTGCAACACGCGCGCTCCACCTTTGCTACTTTAGACACTTTGGCCGGGCCACTAACGGATCTGATGTTGGCCCTGATCAACTATGGTTTTGTTAACACTAGAGTTTCGGCGAGTCAAAAATAATTTACTGATTTATTTTGTGTCAACTCTAGGGTATTCCAAAGTTGTGCAACAATATGCATTGGAGATACAGATATTATCTGATGATGAGACGAATGACATTTTCAGTTTACTTTGTCTTTAAATGTCTGTCGGTTTTTTTAGAGAACGTCGTTTATTTACAACAGCTCGAAGGTACTTCTAAATTACCACATTATTTTAGATGCGGCCTTGATATTTTTCTGAATTAAATTGCTGCATTTGTTACCCAGCAAATGTACATCAATCGAAAATTATTAAAAAAATTATTAAAATGTTTATACTGGTAGCATTAATTGAGCACTCTCGAGTAGATCTTTTCCATTTTTACCGGGAAATGAGGAGCGTTTCATTCGCAAAACTTCAAAAGCAACTAGATTTGAGAAATTAGAGTTTAACCATTTATATTTATTATTATGAGCGGCAATCGAAAGAAGCCAAAAGGTTATCTTTCTTAAAAGTTTCGTCCATGAATCGTTAATAACTTCTTATCCTAATATATTGGAAACTGCAAAATCGCTGGCTTTAGCTTAGATTTGTTGACACATGTTTGTAGAGCATTCGTCAATCGAGCCAATTAATCAAAAATCGAGAAGAGACAACTTAAAAAAATAATTATAAAATTGTTGACACACTATTTTTTCAGAGACGCATTTAAACAAATACTGACATATACATACATATATATTTACAGATATATATTGCGAATTTACGTGTATATGTATTTATATTTATAAACCAAAAAATTTGTTATCAGTGCCCAAAGAACAAATTCTGAAAGCACTGCTCTATTTGTTAGTTTTGTACCGAATGTAGAGTCGCCTACAAATGCTTTTGGCAGTCGAACAATAATCGCGAACCACATTATATTATATAAATAAATGGGCATTGTTCTTATACACATATTTATATACATATATGACAAACTTTAAATGCATATTTTGAGTAGATTGTTGTTGCAAGCATTTTTGATAGAAAAAAATAAACAAAAAATCAAAGCATTATATACATACATACATTCAGGCAGAGAATTGTATGAGATTGTTATTTAGTAATTTGTTGAATTGTCTAGATTTGTATGAACAAAGTTTATAAAGCGACCACCAGAAACGCACACACATACACTTACACGTACATGAACACGGTTTAAATATGTTTAAGAAAAAACAAAGAGTTTTTGACATTATGTAATAAGGAAATTACCATTTTACATGTTATGCATTGAAGTGCGCTTTAAAGCTTGTGGCTTATCAATAAAACAAAAACAAAACGAAAACGAAAACAAAAGGAAAACTAAACCAAATACATATAAATACATACATATATCTAAACTATACCTAAACTAAGTTCAAACAAAAGCAATCAAATTGAAATTCCCTATTAGAGTTTATGTATTATATGATACGTACTTATATACAAGCAATTTAAAATTTTTGCAAGCTAGCTTTCGCAAGAGTTTAGAGTTAGGGAGAATTATAGTTAAAGGGCCCATATGTAAAGCCCAAAAAGAAGAAAATGCACAAATTGGTTTTAAACTCAAATATAAAAACGTTAAGTTTGGAAAATAAACAATATACTACAAACAATAAATTAAATAGCATATGTGTCTTCAAGACAACAAGAAAACTTCAAATAAAACACACAAAACTAAAAACTGTTCACGTATCTTTACTACGTACGCGTATCGTATGCGTATTTTGGTTTAAGTCTACAATTAGACTACTGGCTAAACTATCAGATTAATTTTGTATACACCGACTAGATTTATAATCACTCTCACAATATGCTGATACTACGAATTGCTGCAAACTGTAACATGACTGATCCAACAAATGGACTTGGGACGTAATTAGAATGCATTCACTGTTAATAAGGGGCGCCGGAGCTTCTTGAGTATGTCTCGTAATCAAGAGTGGGCCATTATGCACCCTCGGACAACATTTAAAGCAAGTGACAAGCGCTGAACACCACAATAATACTTGGCTAAATATACTGACGGCAAATTCTACTATTGTGACTTTTATAATTAGGGGTTGCTTTTAGACCTCGACGTGATTCATAAGCAGCGGCGTATTTGCCGTTGGATAGGAGAAGGGTCGTCGCTTTGGCTGCAGCGTTTCGAGCTGCTCGATGCTTTGGCAGGAAAGAGTTGACTCCTCGTACCGGGAGTGCGTAGAGCCGCCAGAAGAACGGCGCAGGCCAGTGTAGGAGTCCACCTCCAGCAGGGCCTCATCACTGAAAACTGGACGGTTAGTAATACTCTGGCAATATACAGCCATACAGACATACCTGTGATAGCGATGGTGCTCCAACATATTTCCAGCTGCGAAACGCAGCTTCTTGGGCGACTCAAGACTAGAGGAACGAGTCAGTGAGTTACGTGGCAGGTTCTTTTGCTTTAGCGAGGATCGTATGCCACAGTCGTTGGCCTGCTCCTGGGCCTGCTTGATGGTGCCCTGAATGAATTTGTTAAGAGCCCGCGAGCCTCGCCGTTGCGACCGCTCATAAGTGCGACGCACGCGAGCCTCCTCATCCTCGCCCATCAGCCAGTACGTGCGTTGCTCGCCCTTACCCTTCATTGAGATGATGCCGCGTTCCTGGCAATGGTAGCCCCCCAGTCGCTCCAGCAGCTGCCGACACTGCCAGCTGCAGTGGATCTTCAGAGGCACCCCGCTTGACTCCATGCGCGACGCCGTGTTTACCGTATCTCCGAAGAGGCAGTAGCGCGGCATCTTTAGACCCACGACGCCCGCACAAACTGGACCTGAGTGGATGCCGATGCGGAGCAGTAGCCGATTGGTGGGTCTGTGCCGTATCTTAAACTCGGACACTGCGCTAAGCAGGTGCAGTGACATGGTGGCAATCTCGGCAGCGTGCAGATCACCGTTACGCAGGGGCAGTCCAGACACGACCATGTACGCATCGCCAATGGTTTCAACCTGTCGCCGAAAAACGAAAAAGATATGTATATAATTTTCATTGAATGCTTAATTTGCCACTTACTTTGTAGACATCGTAATGCCCTATGATGGAATCAAAGCAGGTGTAGAGATCATTGAGGAAGTCCACCACTTGGAGGGGCGAACTCTCCGCAGACATGGCCGTGAAACCAACAATGTCGCTAAAATATATGGTGACCTGCTCGTAGTGCTCGGGATCTACTTTGTGGCCCTTCTTCAGTTGGTCGGCGACGCAGCGCGGCAGCATCTCGTGCAACAGCGCATCGGTCTTCTTCTTTTCCTCCTGCAGCTGATCCGTGCGATCGTCGACAAGGGCCTCCAAATTGTTGGCATACTTTTCCATCATGGCCATCATGTTGTCGAAGATGTTGGGCCGCATTCCCTTGCGCAGCGGCCTTAGCTTGGTGCGTATTGTCTTGAACTCCGGTCGATCCTCGGGCCGTTCGGCCCAGCACTCGCGCAGACACTCGCTGACGCAATCGAAGGCTGTCTCGAGTGGCTGCAGCGAGGGCCGATAGGGATGCACTTGATCCTGCGGCTGCATGACCTTCTGCAGACACTGCATGGGTGTTAGACCCGTCTCGCCAAACGGGCCACGTCGCACGTGCATCTCATACAGAATTATGGCAAACGAGTAGGCATCTCCGCGCTGTGTGCCCATTACCATCGAGGAGGGGCCCTGTCTCAAAAGTTCAGGGGCTCGATACAAAAGTTCTGGAAGAAAATTCCTAACTATTTGGTCCTATGGTGTGCAAAAAGAAAACTTACTGAGACACTTAGCCGACATGTGCTGCATGTCCGTGGAGTTGTCCTCGATGCCCTGCTTGAAAGCAAACAAACCAAAGTCCGTCAACTTTACCACCCAACGGGAGTCCACCAGGCAATTGGATGTGCACAGCGAGCCGTGGAAGCGGATGGGCGACTCGTGTAAGTAGATGACGCCCTGCGGAAGCCAAAAGGTTGGGGGTCAGATACATACAACCACATTGAAAAGACGGGAGGGATATGCCATTAGTATAATGTTACACAGCAGCACTCACGCGTATAATGTCCGCCACCATGGAGGCAATGAACATGTTGTCCAGTTTGACGTCCTCGTTCTCCAGAATGTCCTACAAAAATAAGGGTAGTTAGTCTCGAAAGCAGCTCGGTTACATAAACCGACCGACCTTAAGGCTGCCACGAGTGCAATATTCGCTGATGATGCAGATGTTGGGCGGTTCCGTGCAGGCGCCGATAAATGCACAAATGTTGTCGTGTCGGGCGTCCCTCAGCTATTTAAGGTGTGATAGAAGTTATGTCTACCGGAAACTGGCGATGGAGGTACTTACCAGCTTCAGTTCTTTCTTCATTTCCCGTGTGATATCAACGCTCTTCTTGCGCACTTTCTTGATAGCATAGAGCTGTCCCTTGTACAGTCCGATTGGTGTGAAAATGGTCGTGTAGCGAAAATCTGCGTCGGGATTGGAGCTGAGACTAACCTGGCTGGTGCGGATTAACGGATGGGTTGACTGCGAAGAAAGACGACGCGGCAATTGATTTATAAAATGCTGTCAGATGGACAATGGTAGGAGAGATGAGAGAGTAAGTGGAATATATAAAACAACATGTTACAAAAAAGGGTCGAGTATATATTCTAAGTTAACCGAGCAGAAAATGAGGTTGCTTATAATAATTCTCAAGTTACCAATTTATATTACCGTCTGCATAATAAACTTAACTGCCAACATGTGGGGAAGGTGCATCCGATGTGCATTCAATTACAAATCCCAACTGTGACCTGGAACTTACCCGAGTTGGCTTTTGGCTCTGCTGCTCCCTCTCGCTGTCGTGGACCTGAACTTCGCGAAAGTCAATCTTCCAGAGCAGGCTGTCCAGCTCCTGTTCATAGCGCCAATTGCGATAGAGAACCAGCGATACGACACCCAGCAATAGCAGGGCGCCCCCAGCGATGCCTGCCGATATTTCGCCAGTATAATCTAGAATTGAATGGTTGTTCGATGATTTCAATATTTCAATGTGAGCTAATGACCGGCAGACACTGGCTAATAACTTACTGACGCACTTCTCGCCACCAAACCCGCAACGCGGAGCAGCCGCAGGACGCACGCCACCAACCCAGTCGATGTGGTGGTACAATTTCAGATCCTGTGGTTAAGTAATAAAGCGAGAATTATAATTACAGAAGATGGACAAGCGATAATATATATAAGCATGTTTGTTATGCCAAAGCGCTTACCTGCTGCTGGGGGGCAAGCGTAAATTGCAAGAGTAGCTTTTATAAGAAACGTGAAGGACCACAAAAAAAAAAAGAATTACTTACTGGCAGAGCCTCGCTGCTTCTGTTGCTGGTCTTGTGGATGAAGGTGCCAGCGGGATGTAGACCCAATACCGTCTGATTGCGGCTGTTGCGGAGTGTTCCTCTCGCCAAAACCGTATAGTTGCCGGCAGCGTCCCCATTTTCATCGATGTACACATGGTAACTGTGTGTGTGTGGTAGGCGAAGAGAGAGAGAGAGAGAGAGAGATAGCATCAGAGCAGATTCATGCATGTGCGTGGGATACTCACCCCATGGCGCTTAGATAGCGCGAGCCCTTGATGGCCGCCACAATGAGGCTGCCATTCCGGGGCCTGCCACCGGAGTCTAAGACGGCCAGAAGGGCGTTGGCGTAGAGATGAACGGCATCGTAGAGATAGGCTGCCTCAGCGCTTATCTTGCGATGAATTGAAGTGCAAATATGTGAACGGCAATTGGGCCAAAATGGGAGCGCTTCATACTAACCTGCTTTGCTCCACCGAACAGGCCCAGTGGATTGGGAAAATTGAATGGCGGTCGTTCCATGTATTTGTTGACCTAAATGGCGGACAGACAAGAAAGCACAAACATTTCGTAATTGTGCGAGATGCCTCAGATCAAACAGCTCACCTCATTGGCGAACGTGGCGAAGGATACGGGCGCAGTGGGTACTATGCCAAGATAGGATTGAAAGGCCTGTGCCGCCAGGGGGTCCACTTTCTCCTGCAGCAGGCCGCGAAGATACTTCTCTGGCTTGGCCGGCTCATACTGCTCGATATCGATGCCCACCACGAAGTACTCGCCACGCGAGAGGAGACCTCTCTTCTGAAGGCTGACCATGAGACCGACGTGCTCATAGTAGTGACCCAGAACTAGGTAGACTGCGAAATAAAACGCATTCGAATATTTATGTTGGTGTCTGCGGATGTCTCAACTTACTGCGTGTATTCGCATGGGTTTGTTCCACCAGCGTATCAAACGGGTTGGCCATAAATCCATGGTGATATATTGTGTTCCAGGTGCGAATATCGCGAACATCCACCCCAGCGCCGCTTAGGGTGCTGAGAATGGTCTCCGCGACGGGCTGGTACTGACTGCTCGCATCGTCCAGGTAGAGGAAACTCACTTGCGTCCAGTTAAAGGCTAACAGAAGCGCCACCACCGACTTGGAGATCTGTGTGTCCGGCGGTCGCGTTCTCGCGAACGTGGGAAAGTCCAGTTTGTTGGAGGGATCTCGATGTGTGCAGTACTGTCGAGATAAGCCACTGATCAGTAAATGCGAGTATAGATAATAGATGACCACCTACATAGGATATCATTGGGAGATTAAAGGCCGCCGCCATGCGACCCTCATGAACGCACGTCTCCTGGGGCCCAATATAAGCGGCGACCTGCTGCGTCCACAATGCCGCCGTTTGTCGTATGCTGGCGACTTCGTCCCCATAGGTTTCGGCAACAACGAACTCGAGCGAGTGGCCTAGCAGGGCCAATCTGCCGGCATTAACTTGGTCCACGGCCAGCGAGATGGCGCCCGAAATGGTGATGCCAGGTCGCTGATAGTCCAGATTTCCCGGTCGTCGTTGCGAGCCTGTCAGATATCCCAACGTGAAGACCTCCGCATGGCAAAAAGTCGCCTGGTAGAGAGACAGCAGCAAAAACAGCAGGCCAGGATAGCGTAGAGGGTGTGGACTGGTTGGAGCGGCGCACTGAAGGAATACGATACGGGGTGTACTCATTACGCGCCACGAGGGTTGCGTGAAATTGGCTTTAGTCAGAAGTCAGATGAGGATGTTTTTTGTCGCTTCTTTTAATTTAATTTGAATTGGAAAGCTGTAGTCGCAGCAGCTGGGGCTGTGTTGTAGCAAGCTGGTCCTTTGACGTGTTGCAACATTTTTGTTGAACTTTCCGCTTCTTCGTCCTCGAGTTGCCAATTACATTCACTCGATAGCCGTTTCTCTTCGCCCCTCTGCGTTCTTTCTGTGGGAGACATCAAGGCTATTAATTCTTGCATATGCTTGCATCTTAATTTGATACACGAAGACGTGTTCCCATCATATTGGGCTACTTTAAAGCTGGATTATACACAGCATTTCTCGCGAAGTTAGTTCGGAGTTATAATTGAATACACTCCGAGTATCGTATTTCTCACATAAAGTAAGTTGCTAATTGATTAGAAGTTCGTATCTTGTTGTCACAGCTTCAACTCTCCCACGCCAACTTCACGCCATGTAATGAAATTTTTATGAGAAATTGCGGCACATCAAAAATGATTTCTACTCTTTCACAACATGGGGTAGCCACTGATAGCCACCCCAGGCACACAAAATGTCTTTGTTTGGTCTTGCAGACTTTTCTGATTGCTCCTTTCACACGCTCCTTCACAGCTGTGTTGGACTTGTGGTTTGGTTGTGTGCTTACCCTTCGTATGCGTGATATTGGCTCAACCTTCGAACTAGCAGCAGCTATCACAGTAATTTCGTATATTGAATTGCTTGCAACCACTTCAAAGTTTGCACACGCGGCATATTGAACGTCCCTTTGATCGAACTCCTGCTTTCATCAGCACCCGGCGCTCTGATTGGTGGCAATCGCCAGTGGGGTGTTAGCTACAGTCCTTTCACTTGGCTTATTATGATGCCACTCTATCACTCACAAACACACACACACACCCACACACATATTAGTGACCCAGAACACACTCGCACAATGCGTTACATGCGTAGGGAATGCTCAGTTTCAGCTGCTGTTTAAGCCTTTAACAGCACTTAGCTTTTAGGCTGCGCTACCAGCGATGCGAGAATGCAGCTGCCAAACTCGCAATCTGTCATCAGTCAGCTGGCATTCATATCAAACGCACGGTAGAAACCTACTGACGGGTGAAACCGACTATGCAATAATCGCTCACATTGCAAAATGGGCAGCCTTTAACAATTTTTGGTGTTAAAGCATGCAATATACAGAATGTCAGGAAAGTGTTTATTCAATGAGATAAATTCACATTTTTCACCATCTATTAAAAATGTAGTTTCTCAAGTTGCTAAACAGTTTTTATAATTTTTGAACAGTTTTAAAAATTGATGTTATTAGTCTTTTATTTTCAATAATGTCGAAATCAAATTAATTTTGTTAATTGTTTGTATACCACTTTTAAAAAGTATAAACAATCAAAATAAAATATATAAAAATGTTTAACAATTTGAGCAATTACTATTTTTTGTAATATATATGGATGTGAATTTTTACCATTGTAAGATATCTCTGAAACACCCGCATTAAATTACTAATAAAAAGCATTTTTAAATTATTTTAAATTTGTAGCTAGTAGCCAATATTTTAAGAAATTAATTTTCAAAACTGAACAGAATTAAAGACTTGTGTATCAACTTGCCATCTTCTTTTAAAGTCAGTTATCGTCAAGTAATTTCAGATTTGGATGGAACTAAAAATATTTTGCATCTGTCAGAAATATGGTTTTTGTAATTTGTGAGGTAATCAATTACCAGCACATTTTTTTGTCCATTTTTAAACACTTTACCAAATTCATGTTTTCATCAGGCAAACCAAATTCTTTGAATTTAAGTAAAAATGTTTACAAGTGTGATAATGTGTCTACAGCCTCATCTACCTTAAATGTTTATTCACATGCACATAAAAATGATCATAAAATCATTAATGTGTGCATTTTATTACTTAACTTGTGTTTGCATTCCTCATAAAATTTAAAGCAAAGTAAAATTCGTTCTATTCTATGTCTATCAAATATCTTTGTAATTGTTTTAGTAACTAGTAGATAAAATGGGCACGCATATTGAAAAAGTTCATCTTTAACAATTTTAGAAACATAAACAGTCGACTTCCAAAAACTTAATTTGTAGCTATTAATAAACGCCACAAAAAGTGATACTATTTACCATAGTAGAGTTTAATAACAACTTAAATCAATAAAACTTTTTGATGAGCATATATATTCAAAGTTTTAAGTCTCTAGCTTCGAGAGCAAAAGGAAAATGCGCAATGAACGAGTATAATAAATAAAGTACAAATAAAGATTTTCATACTCGTTCAAAAAGTGATAAAGTTTATGAACGCAATTGCTAAAGACTTAAAACTCGGAATATATACTCGTGTAAATATATAATTTATAAGTCTAATGACATCCTCTAAAGATCAAGAAAACATTTATTTGTGGCGGGTGAGCTACGAAAATCTATATATGGTACAATTTTAGAGCTAGAATGACAAACAACCAATAATAATTAAAACCGAGTGTTTTAGGTTCTTTTATATATATATATATATATATATATATATATATAT
>SCDS01000454.1:38478-75163 GCA_004149465.1 Drosophila nigromelanica
ATATATATATATATATATATATATATATATATTTATATTTACATATTTATATTACGTGCGTACCCATAAAAATGCGCATATGCTTAATACACATTTATATCATATAGAAAAAAAAATTGTTTTTAACCCACTCTGTTTACTAATATACTATACACTCTGTTTACTAATATACTACAAATACTATATACTATAAATAGTTAGGCCAAATAAAAGCAACAAGAACTACAAATAAAGCTGTCAAATATCAAAAAACTCACGCCCTTATAGACATATTGGCACATTAGCATAACCTATTTATAGTCTTTTAACCCATGTTTATTGCGTACAGGGTATACAGTATCAAAAAAGGACTGTCCTGGCCTCCTCCGTTCGCATCGTGCACAATGTTAAGCCTGGTTATAAATGGGCCGTTGTCGGCATCATTTAATAACATGGGCCTGTCCATAAATCTAGCGTGAGTTTTAAATCGCTCGATGTGCCCGCTGAGGCGGCAAGAAGAGTGTTTGGGGGGAATGGGGGTGGGGGTGTGAATAGCCTTTAGATCCATGGCGTTAGGTTAATTATTGCCGCGTGTACTTGACAGACAATTTCGCAAGCAATTTATTTGCATTGTTAACGCTTCCTCGAGAGCTGAGTGTAGTTGTTGCTCAGCTTCTAGTTTGCAGTCTGGTAGTTTGGCCCAAAAAGCGAAAAGCATTCAATGTGACGCGGCAGCTTTGGGGCTAATTAAGAAACTTGACCATCAAATGGGGGCCACAAATCGTTGGTGGGGTGAGCGGAGGTGTCCGTCGCTGACATTGATGCAACACCAAGAGGCAGGTGCGCTCCCATTGAAGCAATTACAGGTAGAACTGTCGAGCTGTCAGAAATAAACGAGTAAAGTGCTTTGTAACCAGGCAACTGAATCGCAGCTAAGTCCGACAAGACTTCAAGTTGAGCTGTCGTGCAATTTAATGCCATTTGTAATGCAAATGCAGCCGCAGAGCCGTAGGGTGTGTTGTAGTGGAAAGGGGGGCGGGCTGTTACTTGCCATGCGCTGCCAGCGTTGCAATGCTGATTAATTTGACAAACTACAACAAGAGCCATAAATAACAATTCGACAATTGCGGCGTGAGTGAAATACGAACGTTTTAAATTGTGCGCGGCAGGTGTGCAAGCGAGATGCCAATAGATCTCCATGGTATCACTGTTGGGATACGTTGATAAGGATCGCTTATCGCTTATACGATAATCTAATCGGTTCTCAATCCGAGAAATGCCAGCCAAGGGCTATCCAATTTTTAGTTGATTGGAAAATGCGATCCATCGAGGTAATGCTTAGCTGCCTCCTGTTGGCTGCAGTCGCGACTGCGGCGGGTGAGTAAACTGCCCACAAATTGAGGAGCATTCTTAAGTGGAACATCACAATTTTCAGTCGATGATGCACCAAACTACCTGCTTTACACACGCCGCAATGCAAACACGCCGCAACGCGTCGGACCGGAGGTGGAGTCACTGCTACGCTCCTCGTTCTATGCGCTGGAGCCTATTGTGTGAGTCATGTCCAAGTAAAATGAGTCCACACTCCCGTCTGACTGTTTATTTCATCTCCAGAGTGTCGATCCCCCGTCTGTTGGGCAATAGCTCTGACCACTTGGTATTGGCATCGGCGCTCCTGGAACGAGAGGCGTGCAATGTGTTTGCCGTGGACTTTGACTTTGCCGAGGCGCCGAGCGAGTCCGCGATTGTGGAGAGCGTGAGCAGCCTGGTGATTCTGCTGCACCGCCAGTTCGATGTGCCACTGCGACAGCAGTGGCTCGTGGGCTTTGGGGAGGGTGCGCATTTGGCCGGTGCCGTGGCCGGGCAGGTGCAACAGCAGCTGGGCGAGCAGTTGGCGCGGATCACAGCACTGGATCCAAGCGGTGACAACAATGCGCTCGAGCATCGGCTTTCCGAGCTGGATGCACTCTTCGTGGAGGTCATGCACACGAATGGCGTTGGATTGGGCACCATGGCACGACTGGGTGATGTGGACTACTATCCGAATGGGGGCCAACAGCAGCCAGGCTGCAATACCACTCCAGATCCGGATGCCTGCGCGCATGAACGAGCTCTGGCCCTGGCCGCTGAAATGTGGTCGCCAGCGAACAACTTCCTTTGCGCCCAATGCAGTTCAGTGGAGGACATGAGTGCCAAGGACTGCCGTTGGTCCTCGCAGCGCATGGGCGTAGAGGCAGCAGTTAGCAGCCCAGCGGGAATTTATTTCCTGGAGACGCGGAGTAGTTCCCCCTTTGGCAGAGGCGCCTACCACATCGCCTTCCTGTAAGGCACAGCAATAAAGTCGAGCCCAGTAAATAAGAAACAGACTTTGTCGTTGGTCATTAATCACGGGCACAGGGGGATGTTTCCATCCCAGCCACCAGATAGGAGTATCTACAGACGTCAGGCGCCCAACACATTCATTACTTCAAAATCAATTTTAAGGCCCCGAAGCTCAAAGTTTGACGCGCGTGACGCACACATTGCGTATACGTAATGCACTCATTTGCCCTGCGCCCTGCTGAACTTATCTTTTGAAAAGTTGCCAGCTTTGCCTTTGTTGGAAGTGGGTCTAGATAAAGAATTTTTCCCATACCTTGTCATGGCTTGTCAATGACTTGTCCTAAAGTTTCTCGAATTAGTAATTCGTGAGAAGAAGGGCATAATATTCCAATCAAGCACTTTACGGTTTTTTTTTCAGTTTAAAGCATAAAATTGAGTGTTGTTAGAGAGATTTATGGACGCCAAAGTGTTGTATACATAAAGTTCTGTTTATGGGTGTTGTTGTCTTCTTTTATGTTTGTTGTTGCTGCACATTTTTTCCCGAGATATTAAAAAGAAATTCCTTTGTGCAGCTATGTGTTGACTTTACTTGAAGCGGGTCGACAACGGCACCCCGCAACTGGCACAACTCGATGCCAGCAGCCTGCCCCCAACTCCTCACCACTTATCCTTCAGTCTGCCACCCACATTGACGCCCACTGCGTGCGTGTCACTTGAAAGTCGCGCTAAAGCGAAACTGTCACAAATTGCATTTAAATTACGCTGCACTTCAGTTTTGTCTTTTGGACATGTGCACTTGTGCGGATTGATAGTCCCACCAATTGGTAGATAATTGCAATATATGTATAAGTATATATTGGCAAATCATAAAACGCAACTGTCGCCCTGGCTTTGATCTACCGTCATTACGGATAACAAAACGTAAATGGTGAATAATGATCAATCATTTTCAACGGACGATAAGTGAAAGCTGTTAGAGCTTTTGGCAAGCTCATTAAAGCAGGCATCAAAACACAAATGAGAACGTTGCAGTCGGATGTAACTGACTGCGCAATACTCGTTCACATTTAATGAACAGCTTCAAACAGTTGGAAAACTGTCTGTCAAAATTTATGACTTTAGCCGCTCCAAGTGATCTTTAGAAAAAGAAAGTATGCAAAATTTTTGTGTTTAACTTTTGAGCTTGAGATTTGATTATCTGGTTATCTGACGTGGGTATTTACGAAAAAAAATTGCGTTTATATGGACAGAGAGACGGACATTGCACAAAACCAATACACTCAGCACACTTGGTGATTTAATCCAGTTTAAAGGCAAAAAGTTGAACGAAGTTTTCTTTAGTTAATTGCGGTTTCACTGACCTCTCAGCAACAGTAAACATCCACTTTCGTTTACTTCCGCTGACAGAAACACGCACATAATATGTGTATGTGCATATTTACGTATTCAGACTACATGTGGATGCGCTTCTTAAAGACTTATGGCAAAATCCGAAGCGGGTTAAGCGGGCATTAAATTCGATGCGAGGCGCACGTCTGAGTTGTTAGCCGGCTTAAGATCTTAATTTGACTATTGCGCCTGTACTTGGCACGGGCCAACATGGCCGACACGGCGCATTTGAATCTCAGTTTCAGCCAAAGTTGCCGGCGTTAAATGGCAGCCCATAAAATAGAAGTACCCACACAGCAGCACGAGGAGCCAATCAGTCCTAGCGGGGTGGTCCATTAGAGGGCGTTGCGATTTCCTGCCTACCACACAGAATCCCTGGTAATTTTTGCCATTTTAGCTGTGGTTTTCTATTTATTTTTTTTGTGGCTTTTGCGTAAGCATTAGGCAGAAGACTCCCCATAAAATATGACCATTACATACACTCGCACTACCGAGAAATAATATCGCAACAATTTCATTTCTTTTAATTTCCTTCCGTTTTGTTTCGCTTTGTTTTGTTTTGTTTCTTTCTGACTATTTCAAGTTTCCTTTTTGTTGTGTTAATGAAAGTTAAATGCGTCGGTTTTTAACTTGAGTTGATAACAAAAAATTGGACTGAAATTAAAGCCATTTAGCGACTGCAATAAAATTGTAGGCCCACTAATGTGGGTGTTTTAAGCAAAACCTGCGCCTAACCCACCCATTGAATGTATCTTTAATATGTTACCCTGCTACTGTTGAATGTGTAAAGCGGGTATATGTTAGAAAAAATAAACTTTAAGAACCACCTCACCTGCCCAAGTTTTCTGCAGCCTGTGCTATTTAAAATTTAGATAGATAGGTTGTAGATATATCCTATACCGTAAATTCTAATTATAATGAAACAATATATCCAAGCTAAATTGATTTTTTTTGTTTTTTTTTATTGCTTAATATAGAAACATATCATAAATATGCTTTATGATTGCAAGGGTATAAAATTTTCGACACCTTGTCGTTAACCATTCTTTTTAATTATTTTTAAGCCCTTTACCCATTGAAAATGGGCAAAAAAAAAGGTATATTGATTTGAGCAAATGTATGTAACACGCAAAAGCATCACCGACCGAAGTATATATATTCTAAATCAGCACGATTTGATTTCTTAATATCTATAAATATCAAATGATTTATGATTTATTGATCACATAACAGAGGTTATAAGAGCCAGAGCCAAAAAATTCTTACATAAGTACACAAATCAGGGATATTTTAATTTTTGAAAATCGTCCCTCAGTTGCCCGAAAATTGTAAACTTTTTTTAGTCATGAAAATTTTTATAAAGATCGGAAAATAAACTTTAAATGTTGCAAGAATAAAGCTTAAAGCTAAGCACAGGGTATATCCTAGTCGGGTAATCTTGTTTTTTGTCGTTAATTTGCGAATTTGTTTTTATGGCTATGTTAATTTTTTTGTCAACGTTTTTATGGGATGCCATTTGAACAGCCCGCTCGGTTGCCCGCCGTCTCTCGCTTTTCACCTGCCCTTTCTGCTGCCTGTTGCCAGCAAGCCTCCAGCCTGAAACTGTGCCAATGGGTGAGGCTTATGCATAGTTGTTGTCGCCATTGTTGTTCCTGTTGCTGTTGTTGGCGAGTGTGTACAGCGAAAACGTTGTGATAAGCGGCAAGTGGCAAGCGGCAACCGAAGTGCAACATATGTGAGGTTTACTGTTTAAAATGTCGTACACACCCATTGACACAGCCACAGGGCAGGGCGGGGTGGGGCGGGGCGGCACTGAGCCCACAGATAGTGTCTGAGTGTCTGTTTTGCATTTAGCTAGTGATAAGGCGGCGGTTGGCTGCTTACCTGGTAGAGGGCGGGAGGCGGGCTGGGACTGATTGAAAATCCATATACATACGAATTTAATTAAATTCACATGTGGCCACGTCAAGGTGCGATAAAAGGGGACAGCAGTGAGTGGGTGGGTGGTTGGGTGGTTGATTGTTCTGTCGCTGCGGGTCGCAGTTCGAGTAATTTGCGGGTAATTTGCGAACAATTTTTATGCTGCACACGCTTTGGCATGTAAACCCACTTAATCAGCATAATCTCTTGGCCCACATTCGCTAATCAGCGTTATTAATGTTATATGCATATATGTATATAATATATATGTGTTTTTGTATGCTTTGCTATTTATTTAAATTTTATGTCTTAGACGTGATAAGGATATGTCTCTGACGTCTGTCACTTATCGCGAACGCTTTTAAGCGACAAACTTTCCACGCGTTTTCATCGCCATCTGCCCATGTCTTGTGTTTGTATTTGGCGCTTTGGCCAGCCGTCATTGCCATTCATCATATTCGCAAAGCCCCGACAACAACAAGAGAGTCCGACTATGCGATACCCTGTACCTTGCAGTCCTAGACATTAGATACTCTCTGTTAATCTGCAAGTTGGGCCCTTTACTGTGTGTGGGAAAATACCCAAAAAGTAAAATATTCTTGATCTGTGTACGAAATCATGTGTATAAATTTAGTGGCTCAAGTTCTTATAGGCTTTAAAACCCATGTTTTAAAATTGATACATAAAAAAAGGACGAGAAATCGTAAATAATTACAAACTTGTTTTGTGTATGATATTGGAAAATATATATATTCGATATTTTGGCTCAGCTACTACTGTTCAAAAATATATATACATAAACTTGCTTCCTCGTTTATTTTGCCTTTTTGAACAGAATCCAAATCTGGGGCACCGCCGCAGATTCCAAATCGTGCAAAACAAGATCCTCCGCCTCATCACAGGATGTGAATGGTTCGTCAGCAACCGAACCTTACATCGCGACCTTGCCCTAAAAAATATTGAGGACCAGATCTCGTTCTTCTCCAGCAGATATAACGACAGGCTTAAACTCAGCCAATGCAGTCCCCATAAAAAGACTAAAAAAGAGGCACTTTGGCCTAACCCTACCCACAATCCTAACCAGAACCACGCAAGATAACACCATATAATACGGACTTGGCGACTTTTTAAAACAAGAAAAAAACTATGTTAAAAGCTACGTATGCAGCTTGCACAAATTAAATACTCAAATAAAGAATATACTTAATTAAAAAAATATATATAATTTGGTGTTAAATTTTACTAAGATTTTTAAATTCTTTAACGTAGTAGAATAGTTAGGTGTAATCTATATCTGAAAAGATTTCAATTTTTTCCATCAACCAAACTTGTTTCATCATGATCTTATTGTAGCGCATGATCTCTTTAAGATAATTATTTATACTTGATACATTAAACTAAATTGTGTTGAATAATTTTTGATACAATATACATATATTTATTGAAACTTACTTGTCAGTCTCCTGTAAATGCATGTCTTATCTTTGGCTTCCTTAGTATTGATATTTTTGAAAACTGAATTCCTCTTATTCATCCGATATATATTCTAAATTAAGTATTGCAATTAACAATTAACACATACGGACGTTTATCAATAAAAAAAAATACAAACACAGGCTATGAAATTTTTTACGATTTTAATTGAGTTTTTAATTGAATCATATATATTATGTATATATATTATAGAATATGAAAAATTATCAAACTCTTAATTTACACAAATACATTTAATGCAAATACTTTACACTTTATACATATATGCATTCAAATTACTTAACAACATCTGAATCATTTTGGAATTTATCATTGTTATAATTTTGTTTTGAAATATCAGAAAAGTTTTTTTTTTGTTTTTGCTTGTCACCAGAATTTTCGTTTTTTTGAATTTTTGTTTATATAGAAATCACTTTTGTTTTAACTAGGTAAGCTTGTATATATGAAAAGTCTATTTTTAAAAATATATATTTTTGTTCGTTTTAATTATAGAGAAACTTGAAAACTTGTACCGAAGATGAGTAAACGATATGAAACACGTGTCACACGGTTCAAAAATGCATACGAAATGTTTGAAGATTTATCAAAATAAACAATATCAATAATTAGTTTATTGTAAATAAGTATATGAAACTGTATGCACCTTCTTTTCTATTTATACCAAGTAAATGTGCTCTTGGAAAATATACACGTACATTTGATTTGAAGAACAAAAGACGGGAGCGAGCAAGCTGTTGACTCAATTCTTAGCACTTTTGGCAGAGCTTTCACGTATAGGAGAGATTATTCACTGAAATCTTGATACTGGCTAGACGTATTCTATAGTCTCTGACTGAAAATTGGCCCAGCGCGCAAAAGAACTGAACATTTTTTATGTCTACTCATACATACGTATTTTCGTGTGCATAAATAAATCCATATATACATATGTAAATACGAAATTACAATTATGTACACTAAAGTCTAAGGTGCATAATAATATAATAAAATGATAAAACAAAAATGTGTTAGATTCCAATACTGCTGCCAATAATTTATTTCGCTAAGCATACAAATATATTGAATAATATTGAAATGTTATGAATGTGTGTAGAAAGCTTTGCATTTGCCGATAGAAGCTTTTCAATTCAATTTTCGAAGAGTATAACAAACTTATAAATACAGTAGTAGGAGTAGAAGCAGAGCCAATATAAGCGAAAAGCTACAATTTCGAAAATCAACAGACCGACTGACAGATAGCAAGATGCATATAACAAAGGATATACTTGAGTTTTTTTGTTTTATTATTAAAAACATTTGTTGTCCTTTTAAACAGCCATAATTATATAATGTGCTTAAACAGCATCGGAAGAATAACTAAAAATAGTTTTAAGCGCATTTATATCTATGTTAATATTCTGAACAAATTGTTAATGGGCAAAAAGGGACTTGAACAAGTGAGAAGACTCTAGTGGGGGGCGCCCGAATAGTCGATACCCTGAACCCTGCGATTTATCTTGACAAACATTTCAACCTCTTTGCATTCATATATACCATACACAAATTCACAAACACACACACACACATTCACACTATAGAAACTAAATTCGTGATTTTCTTCTATACTGAAAGTATGATTATTATGAAATTTTCAGAACTTATTAAGAGCATTGAAATGTATGTCCAAACCAAGGGGCAAGTCTGTGGTATTTCATTTGCTTTTTTTTGATTTTTTTTATCCAAAATCTGCGTTATACGCATCCGAAAATTGAAAAGCGCAGGTAATGCTTTGTAGTATGAGAGAGGGAGGGAAGTATTCATAAAAATGCGCTATCTCGCCTAACACTCTTGCTCTCTGAGATGATCGTCAGAAAATGTGTGGCCCATTATCCTATCTATCTTGACTGTTTGGTTAGTGGTTCAGGGTAAGCATACAACACATACTATAGACTCATTAAATTGACAGCACAAAAGTGGTTGCAAAAATGTTCCCCACAATGCGTTTACACTCATTTTTGAGTAAACGCTCAGCTCTTGCCTTTTCGCTCTCTCTCTCTCTCTCTCTCTCTCTCTCTCTCTCTCGCTTAGCATTATAACGTAATAGTGTGTGTATATGTGTATGAAGAAGCAGTAATGCGCTCACATTGAAATTTTTCAATATACGGCTGCATATCTTTCCTTTTGCCTGAGGATTAATGTGAAATATTTAAAGGGTTTGCCATTTCGGCAATATCTCTTAGAATTTTAAACATTGATTGTTGGGATATTAAGGTCGGAATCTTTGAGAGGGGTCACAAACTATATATGTATATCTATATATGTGATTTAGATTTCACGGTGGGGCGTAGTCGCAATTTTATAAACGATCTTTAAAGGAGATGACCAGTTATCAACCTTCCAAATTTGCTGATTCTAGCTTAAACTGTGGGAGATAGCTTTAAAATTGTGGAAATATTCACCTTTTATAGATTTGCAATTTTAAGTGTTATGAATGTGCCATGACATTAAAAAATTTATCTTAAAAATTTATCTGACATACACACGATAATATATTCCAAAATACAAGTCTTTAGACAGGCGGACAGCAAGACGGGCATTGCACAAGCAGAATAACTCTCTTTAACACAAAATTGACCTTAATGCTCATGATATTAAATGATTAATATTAATTCTTTTTCAATTCAAAATTGACAGAAGTTTAGTTTAATTCAATTTAAGCGCGCAATATGGTCTTCAAAAACTGCCTGATATGTATGCGAACCGAAATTAGCTGGTATGAAATCTTAAAGACTTGGCAACTGGCAAGAAAAAATAAATCTTGAAGAGTAACGATATATGTACGATATATCGTCAACTTATTGTGCAATTCCAGTACATCTTCCTAATTCCAATATTAAGCTTTCAGTGTTAGTATCTAACAAATCTTTCTTGCGAATAGCTAGATTTCGTCCTGCCATTGACATATATTTTGTTCAAAATGCAAATAATTAAAACGTATTTAAGATAAATAATAATTTATTATTTTATATGTTATTTTTAGAACCTTTGCGTGTAAATCTTTTATTTTCGCGGTGACTTTCTCCAATTTCTCAATATTTTCAATATTTTCTTTCAATAAGTGCAACAATATAACTGCAAGATCAATACTATTAATTAATATAAAATCATTCGATTCCATTCTGGCGGTTTCACATTTGTTTATTTGAATGCTTTAAAAGTATCAAAAATATGTTCATCAGGCAAAATACTGACTATCATATAAAAACGAGTTGACAGAACCCGAGTTCATTGTGAACGCTGCTACTTTTCTTCCGTGTTAACATAGATATGTTATTGACACTATTTGGACACTATCCATACATTTTTAAACGTGGAAATGGATGTATAAACAGGCTATTAAATATATTTTGTAAAATGAAAATATTCCATTTACTTCGTTTAAAAATTATATATATGTATACATATATATTTATATATTTATAAGTAAAAGAGAATTATTTTCTATGTTCAATTTTACTTATTTTTATTGAAATATATGTACTTTTAAATAATTATGTTTGGGTGTTTTTGTGGGAAGTGGAGAAAGTTGAAACGTGAAATGATTTTGAGGTTTTTATAGAATTAGAAAACGTTCATTTCAAGTCTTGTTTGCATCCTCGAGGGAATATTGGCTTCATGGGTCTATTGGATGAGAAACGCAAAAAAATGATTATGACAATTATGACTGTAAACATCTGTAAAAGCATATTTGGACAGAGATGAGAAGTGTAACCGTACATTATTCAATTGTTTTACACTATAGTCTTCAGACCTATTCAGCTTGGGCGTAAGAATTTAGTTTCTATAGTGGGGGCCAAGACCAGCCGCCAAGTAAAGTAAAGTTTTAATGAAATACAACATTAATTACTTTGTCATTCAAAATTTACAGAAGTTTATTTTAATTTAATTTACGCGCAATATGACCTTTAAAGACAGCCTGATATGTATGCGAATCAAAGCTAGCTTGTACGAAATCTGAAAGACCTGGCAACTGGCAAGAAAAAATAAATCTTGAAGAGTAACGATATATGTACGATATATCGTCAACTTATCAAGCTGTCGGTGCTATAACCCCTTTTTACACTTATGCAAATAGTGGTAAATTCATAGATTAACAGGAAGGAAAAATAGTAGCGTTTAAAAGAAACGTTGGTTCTGCCACTCGTTCTTACATCATTTTTAGTATTTTTTTAAGCTGTTAACACAATTTTGATACTGTTAACGCATGCAAATAAACAAAACTTAGTCCGCCAAACTGGAATCAAAAGATTTTATATTATTTTATAGTTTTGATCTTCCAGTTGTGTTGTTGCAACTTTTGGAACACAAAATGGAGGGACTCAGTAGTGTGCGTAAGAATACATACATTTATATACAGCCACCACAAAAATTAAAGATATTTACAATTATTTGTGATTCTAAATGTTGTCACCTCACTTGATTGCTCCTGAGTTTAAACCAAAAAATGGAAGTCAATGTTTTAAAAAGGCTGGACTTGTCAAAATACTTTATTGCAAAGTCAAACTTCATAATTATCTTGCTCGCTGCAAAAGGCAATTCGCTCGAGATTCCAAACAATTTTACAGTTTTCTTCTTCTCTGTTTTCCTCATTTTTTGTTGGGTAGAAAAAGCAAGCAATGATTCAGCGGCATCTGATCTCTTTGCTGATTTCTTTCAGTCAACTTATTCCTCTGTCTCCTCTACTAATATGTCTTAATATGTATTATCCTTATAACCTTGTTTCTTCTAATTCTATCATTTCCCATACCTCAAGCAGTTATTAAAGACAACGTGTGGTAAAATTGTACAATTTTTACAAAGCACTTGGCAGCAAGAGTGAAAGTTTGGGTTCTTTAATTCGTGTGTACCTTATGCAGATCAATCGATATTTAGCGTTTTATTTAAGCCTGTTTTCTATATCCAAACGCATATAAACCATAAACCAGAGAAATTATCTAAAGAATACTTTTTATATTTTTATGCAATAATTATTTGGTTCAGAAGTCATGATTTTTGCATGCATGTTATTTCTTTTTAATTTTTATTGAACGATATGTACTTTAAAAAATTTTATTTCGGTGTTCTTGTGGGAAGTGCAGAAAGTTGAAAAGCGAAATGATTTTGAGGTTTTTATAAAATTAGAAAAGGTTAATACCAATTTTGATTGGCGCTCTTATAATTTCTACAACATACTCTTAAAGTATAGTTATACCCTGAACCTGATGCAACCATAAAGGTAACAAGATCTGCAAACGTCTGTAAAAGAATCTTAAGACGGAACGAGAAGATAAGTGTAACCGTGCATTATTCAATTTTTTTACACTATCCTGCTTGGGCGTAAGAATCTAGTTCCCATAGTGGGGGCCAAGTCCAGGCGCCAAGTAAACTAAGCAGCTTGTGGCGTATATTTCAGTATTTTTATGTATGTGAGTGCGAATGCAAAGGGATTTCAATCTGTGTAACGACAGCTCGCAGCTGAGTTAAGTAAGGCAAAGACAATATAACTACTTTTTATACTCGTTCACGAAGTGAAAAGAGTATATTGGTTTTGAGCAACATCCGTCTTGGCAGCAGCGCTATTAAAGACACAGACTACAAACTTTGGATATATACTTGTAGTTATCCTCTTCAGACAAAGTGTTAGTATTTTTGGGCCACACCCACTAGAACGCTTCCCAGAAATGCCTATATATCCCAGAGTTTTGGAGCTAGAGTCACCAAATTTGCGATAAATATTTCTGAAAAGCTCCCCCAGGCTTCCCACCCCCTCCCGTCCGAAAAAATCTAAATCTTGGCTCCTTTAAAAATTGGGCGAAAAAATATTCTCAGCCACGCCAACAACCCGAAAATTCACATTTCCCACTCTTTTAAAGCTAGACTCACCAAATTTGGCATACAGTTTTCACATGATCTCCTTTAAAGATCGAGCCACAAATTTCCGGCACGCCTACCCACACAAATTATAAAAAAAAAGCAATTTTTCAAAATATATTGTCTTGGCTTAAGGATATGTGCTAACTGGGCACTCCCACCTAGAAACTACTTGTTATACCCTGTACCCATTGAAAATGGTCATAAGGCAATTTCTGCTGCCGGCTCCCGACTGACGCACGCTTATAGTACAACTGTGGAGCTGAAAATCCATCAACTGCGAAATCTAAATCGAATAGGCAGCCAACAAACCAACTACAAAATTCATATACATACATATGTACATATACAAATATGAATAAGTGTGCGTGCATTCTCTTCTCGAAAATTTGTATTCTCGTTCACAGAGTGAAAACGTAGCTTATTGGGTTTGTGCAATGTCCGTCTGTCCGTATGAACGCACTTTTTAACTTTTTTAACTACAGCTAGCCCGGGTCTGGCAATTCCATTTAATCAATATATCTTTAAGTGTCGCCACCTATTGGCCTCAGACGCACCTAGCGAGTATTTTCGCCCAAGACACAAACCATTGTAATAGGTAAGGAAATTAAATAACTTAACGAAAATGTATTTTTTTATTGTATCACTCTACGAAAACATATTTTAATTACTATTACGCTGTGGACTAGTATTGCGATGTCGGTTACACCCGACTGCAACATTCTCACTTGTGTTTTATTGCAAGCGCACCTACTTTGGGTACTTTTAAAAACAATCATTGCTAAAAATTCGAAGTTTCCATGCCAGAGTGGCGAACGCTTTGCATATTTCATAGAACTCTTTAAACAAAAAGAATGAAAGCGACCGAAAATTTAAAAATATCAATTATCGACCATTTCAAATAAACTTGCAATTTTTTACAGACAAACGAACAGGCTTAAGTCAACTCGGCTAGTGTTGCTGACCAAAAATACATACATATATTTATGTACTTTATGGGGTCAGAGATGTCTTCTACCGGTTACGTACAATGACAAAAAACCATTATACCCTTTTTAGCCATTTTCAATTGCTTCAGGTATAAAAATATTTTTATTAAAAATTTCAGCTAAACGAAATATATGAAATATATAATATCTTCTAGTCATTCACTGTACGAATTTTCGAATTTTGGGTTTTGTTACAAAAAAAGTTCAGAATGCTTTCTTAGTAAAAATGGACGTAACAGATTTATTAGACTAATGTGCATATTAAAACACTTATATTTATTTAAGAGCCGGTTGAATTCCGTTTTTAATGGTTTTCTTCTTTTTTCAATCTGTGTTTTTTAAGATAGCGCTAGAAAATTTGGGAAAGCGAATGCAATGACTTCTGCATGAAATATCAAATAGAAAAAGGGTTAAAATGTTCGAATTCCTGTCAAAAGGGTTTGCCAAGGAATATTGGTTTCATATGAGTAAGGGTTAGATGAGACACGCGGCCACGGACAACCATTGATACAGTAGTGAAACTAGAGATTATATACAGCAAATCAATATGGAAATACAATAAAAAAAAATGTATCTAGCAGCAGTTGTCACCCCTGATAGTGAAAAATAAAACAAGTAAGATTGCCTTTGTTCAGAGTGTATGACTAAGAAATATCCTGTACCGTCAAACTTCCAACACATTAACAGAAATTTTGCAAATTTTTAAATATGTATGCTTTGCTTCTACATATGCCAAATATTAGGGCTTGAAATAGATATCCGGTTTAAGATCGACGCGTTTATTCAGACAGTCGAATGGGCATGTTTATAGTAATAAAGAAATTGTGGGGTTATATAACTCGATTACTTTTTTTTTATATAAACATCGCGAAAGTAATACATAGCTATTAAATGAATTGTCTTCTTTGTTCTTATACAGGATACTCTGTATATCTAGTATAAAAAAGAAAAGATATGTGAATTAAGATGAAATATAAATCGATATTTATCATAGATCTGATCAAGCATATATATATATATATTTTTTTATCATGGTATAAAAAAAAAAGGGTATAATATACTTGCACGCTTTAATCAATACAAATACATTCAAACACATATACATCGATTAAAATGAAATTGTATGTAGGTATGTTTCGGGATTCTTGAATGCATTTTCGTGTGTGAGCGTATCTTAGAAATCAAATCAGCCATATAAGGGATGTTAAAATAAAGAAAAGATAACAGTTCGCTAGTTAGTTATTTTATTTTAAATTATTTGATTTAGTATTTTAACTTTTGACTATTATGGATATTTTTTATTATGGATTTATCGAGCAACATTTTAAAAACTTTATACTTGTCACGCTCCTAATTAATATTGTTATTTTGGCAGAAATGTCTTTTTTTATTTGTGGGGGCGATATTTAGAAGAAGTCATGTGAAAATTGTCTGCCATATAAAGTGACTCTACCTCCAAAAAGGTACGATAAATAAATTTTCGCGATTTGCGGGAGGGGCGTGGCTGACATTATTTGACCGATCTTTGAAGAGGGTGATCAGTAATCTACTTGTTTTTTAAGGCGTGATGCTGGGGGCGTTTGAACGGGCGTGGCCGGGATATCAAGGTCGCAGTCTTTTGGGAAGGTCACATACCAAGGTCTACGTACCAAGGTTGGGGACTCTAGCTTTAAAATTGTGGATTTTATCGATTTGCGATTTTAGGTATTATCGATTTGCAATGCTCCCAGTGGGCGCACCCCAAAGTCCTTAGCACAAACAAAATATACTCATTAGAAAACAAAAAATGAGAACTGTACATAAACTTTTCCGTTTTGTATGATTTTCCTAAAAATCGAAAATGTCATGATTTTGGGAAAAATTCACAAAATATAGAAAAATACATATTTCTTCAGTAGTTAAGAACATTTTTTTTGTTTACATGTGAGAGGACTCTGTTAAATTGGCAGTAAGGTGAATAGTAAGGTAGAGGAGGAAGTAGGTTCTGTAAGCACTAATAGGTTCTAATGTTCAAATGATTACATTTAAATTTGTGCTTTACAGATCTTTTGTTTTTTTTTTTCATTTTAAAATGACTTAAAACAGTCAGGATGTACATGCATAATTATGTGTCTGTTATATCTCGCAAAAATAGCGAGTGAAAGCTAACCCCTACGCACACATTCAAAGCACATATACATACGCATACGTGTTTACATACAAACATAAATATAGCTGACGGCAGGAATATTTTTTCTTATTTTTATTTTTTTTCATCAGCGTGGATGATCTCGGTTTTTTATGTATACACGTTTTTCCTTTTTTTTTAATTTTGATGGTGTAGGGTGGCGACGCTGACGGTGCCGGTGGTGTTCTGACTGCAGAAGGTGGCAAAAATTGCCCGCTCCCCGTTTTGAAACTCGCATTCTGCCTGTTAGCCTGCCTGCCTGCCTGCCGCTTTTGCACCACCACCAACTTCATTATAATTTTGTCGGGGTTGTTTTTTCATTCCTTTTTTTTTTTTTGTTTTTTTTTTTGTGTATGTTCTTTATTTGCCGCATCGTTGCCAGCTATGTGAGTCAGGCGATACCCTCCGCACTGTAATTTCGAGCATTGCAGTTGTTTGCTTGTAGGTCATACGAATGTTTGTTATGTCTATGCACATAAAACGGCACCCCCAAGTTTTTTTTGTCAGTCCGTGAAAAATTGGATAAAAAAAAAAACGCTTGGCAGTTTTAGCATCTGAAATTCTAACATTGAATTATGGAATATCGATTTTTTGGTTTTTGCGAAAATGAAATGGCTTCTTTCAATGGAAACAATTACAAAAACATTCATCTCCCCTTTATTAATACCCGAAAAATTTGTATTAAAACAAGAATAAGATTCGGCCTTAAAACAACGAGTTCGATGGCATGGTATACTAAGAACTGAACTAAAATTACAAATTAAGTCCAAACATATTTGTTAAATACTCAGCTGCGAATTGCCTATGCTAAGTTTAGCATTTAAATATCTTCGGCTGCAAATTGTGACTTATTTGCATATTTTATTAATATATTTATCGCAGATAAATTTTCATTGCAGTTCTTGATATTTTTTATAGGACTTTGGACTTGGTCCTGGCGTGGACCCAGGTCATATGCCACAGGAAGAACGTCACATAATGTGCGTTGACAAACATCGCGAACAAACACAAAAAAGAGTTATCAGTAAAGTTTTAAGAGTATAAATATCATTACTTATTATATAAAAAAATATATTTTAATTAGAACGAAATCTGTTTCATTATATTGAATATTATTCATCACAAAATTATAATATAACAAGCACATATGGACATGGCGATATCCTGAACCCAAACTTTTACACTAACTTCTTGCACTTGTGAAATTTGTTTAATTTTACTACACGTTTTCTTTAATAACTTTTGTGTTTCTTAACCGATCCAGATGAAAATTTTTTGATTCCTGTAGCGCTATAGTATATTAAAATATTTATACTGATTAAAATTTGGTGTCTCTTAGTTTTATATTCTTCGAAAATAGCTTAGAAAATATGAGGTTGTTATAGATTTTTACCGATTTTAAAATCGACTCGGCTGTCGATTCTGCTCAAAAATATAATTTTAATTATATAATTAATAAAATTATATAATTAATTAAAAATTTAATTGTATTTAATGTGAAATTTAATTTTTACAAATGTAACTTTTTTCCTACTTCGTAAAGAAAATTATGACAGGGTAAGCCCAATAGCTCTTAAAAATACCTTTCAAAAGAAATATACGACGTCTGTATCTTCTATAATATGGAAACTGTGAGCTGTCAGTTTTAGCGGTTTCAGAAAGCTATCTCAACGGGAACCTACTCGAAGTAAAATAAATGAATTCGCATCTCATTTTCGGAAACACGTAAATGCATTAATAAATACATAACTAATTAATGAGTTTTGGAAACACAAATTTTTAGGTGTGTGAATGAATTCCTGAGCTACAAAACTTAATATTATTTCCGAATAACTTATCATTTGAAAAGCAGGTGAGATATAACATGTTGGATGTTTCGTCTAAAAACATTTCCATCGGTTTTGACGGTTTTACACACTTCTGCAAGGGGGTTGTATGTACGTACCGACAGCTAGATTCATGGAATTTCCTAGTCCAGCATTCCCGACTATATTAGAGACTGAGACTGAGTTTGGCTCAATATATTTTTTGATATATGCTCAAAAAACCGGGTTAAAAAACTATAAATATCGCTAATATAAAAACAGGGCAGATTATCGATCACTTAATCTTGTCTGGACATGGCAATATATATATATATATATATACTTAATGGGGAGATGCTTCTTTTTGCCTGTTACATACATTTGCCGAAAACCATTATACCCTTTTACGCATTTTCAATGGATTCAGGGTATAATTATGAAGTAGCTAAATACACACGCCTGGTTAGTTTCAATAAAAAAATGAAGCCCAAAATTAAAAAATTTACCTTTGGGTCAAAAATCGTTTTTTTCTTTACTTTTTCATATTAATAAGATACTGTGTATTCATTGTATTTATTAATATTTATAAAGATAAAATCTAATTTTCCTTCTATTTGCACAACAATAATTGTCCATTTGCAAAATTAAGGCCCCCTTTGTTTGAAACAATTCGAATAGTATAATCTAAAGTTGAACTTTCGTTAAAGTCATGGACGTATTTCCTTTTTGGGGTAGATTGGACTAAATATAAATAACTAACAGATACCGTTTATTAATTTCATAAATAAAAACAACATTTCTCTGCGTTAATCTATTGGGGCCACCCACAGAAGCGGACTCCGGTCAAAAGTGTTAAGAAATTCGTGAGAGTGAAGGTCGATGTGCTTCTGCCTCCATCCTGCATCCAACCCACCCAGGCACGGTATCAATATCTACAGCATATCCTTATTCCTTGTTGTTCCCCTCCAATTTAACACACTGTGCTGGCCACACGTCCCCAAATCCGCTATGGGGTTGTGCGTGCTGGCTCTAGTCCAGGCCCTAACTCATCATTATGTGCCACGGTGCAAAGGTGGGGAGGGGAGGGAAGGGGAGGGGAGGGGGTGTTGCGATATGTTTGGCGTTGACGATGCTATCACAATCACGACTCGAAAAACATTAACGCTTTAATTGCCTTTGTTTAATTTACCTTGGTGTGTACCGGAAATTTACAGGAACTTCATTTGTACATCGTATCGCTTTAATAGTCGAAGCAGAAGCAGTCTGCAGTCAGATATTTGCCGTTCGCATTCTGGCTTTCTGTTCGTGCGTGCCAGATATTAGATTAGCTGCATCAATAAAAGGAGTTCAACACTTGGTCTAACCGTTTATCCAGCTGTCGCTTAGACCATCCTATTTATTCTTCAAGGGGGTAGTCGGATGTGTGAACATTTACCCAAAAACTGTTCATTTTAATGGGTTAGTGTGTTTGAGTCAACGCTTATTAATAATCGGTTTGTTAATCTGTCGCAATTGATACAAAACTATATCTCATTCCAAACTGATAATACCGTTTCTATCTATGAAGCCAGCTGCGAGGTGTCGTTACACACATTTTAGCCCACTTCAATCCCACAAACACGTTTACAAAGGGACGCCGCAAGCTGTGCACTTTGCTTAGCGGCTGCGCTTTGACCCCACTATGGAAACGAAATTCAGTTCAACTTCTAACCTGAGCGTATATTCGTTATGAGGGCTTCAGGTCTATGAACTAACCAAAGCGCAAGGCTGTAGTAAATTAATTTTTTTTTTCCATATCTGGGACCATATTTTTGATCTGCGTATGCTTTACGAAAATATATTGAATTAAATTTGTATCTCTAGCTCTAATAGATACTGAGATATGCTCAAAAAAGCAGGAAAAAAATAAAAAACAAAATAAATATCGATATTATCAGGAATACGAAATGCGTCAACTGAGAGGCAAGGTAAAAGAAACGCGCAACCAAAATAAAGAGCAAATTGGATAACGCTCAAAGTCAAGCAAAAATTGCAACGGGTGTTCTAGTGCGGTTTTGGCCTAGAAAATGGGAAAGAGGCAAATTCGAACGGATTAAGTTAGCATAGGGATCAACGATTTTACTATATTCGTGTACTCTTCTGTAACTAAGTACATATAAAATGTGCAATTTGTTTTCAAATATTGTTTAAATATTTTTATTATTTAACATATTTAATTATCATTTAATTAATATTAATATCAAATAATCCAATTTGGACTCTGTCTCTTAAATTGAAGCATAAAACCGGTTCGGGGAATACAAATATCGACATTTCTTTGCTCAATCTGCCAAATTCAGCGACTTTAGTTTTTGTGGGTGATATAGATTTTCACGGCTTACCCGCCCCAAGACATATAGATCTTCTCGATTCTAACGAAAAAACCATAAAAATGCATGGACAGACTAGTGCACTCTTTTCATACCCTGAACCCATTGAAAATGGGTGCGACGGTTACAACGTTTTTGTATGTTGATCCCATAAAGTATATCAAGCTAAATTGATTTAGTTGTCCAGCTGTCCGTCTGGAAAACAACTAAAGCTAAAAACGTAAACTTTACAATTTTTAATTCTCTTAATCCATACGCAAAACAAGTTTATAATATTTTTGGATATCTTCATATATTATCGATGAAAACTGTTTTCGAGACTTGGTTTGCTTAGCATATATCGGAGACTATAAAACCTTGAGTCATCAAATTCAGTGGGTTATGTTCCTTAAAGCACAGACAGATTTTAGATACCTCCCCCACTCGCCCCGAATATCAAAGAAACGTAATTCAAATAGTACAGACTTACGATTTTGTTTGTACATAAATTTCTATGCTCTTGAAAATTACATGAAGATCATACATTTAGCTAAGAAGTTACTAATGAATTGGGTTTCCACTGAGTACAACTTAGATTTGGTTATGTGTGTGTGTGTGTATGTGTAATGTTGTGTGTGTATGTATGAATTCATGGGGGTTGAAATGCTTGTAACGACAGGAGATAGGGTACAGGGTATTTCCTAGTCAGGCGCTCCCGACTAAAGTCCGATCACTTATTGTGACCTTGATATCCCCCTTAAAAACTCGGAAATACAGTTTTTCAGATAGATTCAACAAATTTATAATATATATTATAATTTTTTTTGATTATATAATAGTTGCTAAAACTAATATACCTGACAGTTCCAATTGATATAATGTGTATATAAGTTTACAGCTAAAGTCAACAAACTTGGTTTACAAATAGATGTTGACCTCCCCCAAGGATTGCGAAAGCTCATATCTTCCACAGTTTTAAAGCTAGTCATCACATTTGGCAGACAGACAGACAGACCGTGAATGAGCACAAATGAGTCGGTAACGCCCGACTGCAACGTTCTTACTTGTTTTCATTGAATGATTCATTTACTACGTTGTGTGACTGAGCAAAAACGATACAGAATATCTCCTAGTCGGTCACTTTCGACTGAAGCACTTTAACTTGTTTTCTGTACAAAATTTGCAAAAGAATTTTGAAAGTACGACGTGCCAATCGCAAGGACCCTTATCAAAGTGATTAATAAAACGCGTATTGGGAAATGAACGCATTCGAAAACATAATCTGCAGAGCTAACATAGTTACACTATCGATCTGAATAAATATACATAATTCTTAATTTCTATTCATCATATTCCAGAGAAGACAATTACTCCAATATCCTCCTTCGACTTGTGGGCTGCTCGATTGCGTTTGCAGTGTCATTGAAATATAATTAATTTCGTTACGGTGGCTGTTTAATTTGGGTTAAAAGCAGAAGTCGCATCTCCTTCGGGGGCTTATACCTAGCCAAACTGGCCATAAAAGACATAAAGCGCACATTTATATCTCTGCTCGAATATTGCATAATTATTGCGAAAGCTCGAGTGAGCTCGGGCGCATTGTCATTTGGCGAAATTAATGGAAATTACGCATTTACGCATTTACCCATGTGAGGCCTGTTCCGGACGGACGCGTGTCAAAAGTCATCCCCCAAAGTCGCTAATTCACTTTTTATTATGAATAGCGGCGTACGAATTCGCATTCATCGCTTCAATTCTTATTTGTTTTCCGATATCATCAATTATTCACAAGCAAAAATCCATCCACACAGGTCCATTGATTACTCAAACTATACGCAAACTAAGTTACCGATATCACCCACACATCCTGGGTTCCATCTACTCGTCTAATCGATGTTGAAAAGTAGCTTCTGTGCTTGATGTTTTCACATTTGTTATTTTCTCTCATAATATTGTATGTTGCATCAAATAAATTATGATTAAGAATCATTTTAAAAATAAGTACTACAAGAATAAGAATCATATATTCCACACTTGGAATTTTTTTCCATTATCAATGGATAATATTTAATTTAATAATATACGTTTTTTGAGAATGAAAGAAGCAAAAGAATAATTCGGTCAACCTTTGGGGTAAATCCAAGTAAATCCACTTGATTTTCAATCCATGTCAAAAGTATATATTTTTGTGCATTTTTTATTTTTTTAAAGCTAAAATGTAACAAAAACGCTAGAAGATATCCTGAACACAGCTGCGAGCTGTCATTACACACATTTAAAGTCATACACACATACATACAATTATATATATGCGTGTGTGTGTGTGTGTGCATGCGCAAACATGCTGCTACTTGGCTTGTTGAAATTGTTTAATTTTATAAGTCATTATAGAAAAACTGACTTCTACTTTTTGCAACAGATTCTTTTAGTGCTATAGTATACTATATATTAAATATACTCAAAAAACCATTTGAAACAATTTTGGTGTGCCTATTTGTATGACTTTTTAGAAATTTAGTTTTTTACCGAAATAAAAACGATGTGACCAGTAATCTATTTTCAAAATTTGGGGTCTCTGGATCTGGCTTTGAAATTGTGATTTAAGGTGTTATCGGTTTGCCACGCCCCCAGTTGGTGGACCCCAAAAACTTTAGCACTTTATCTCACGCGGTATATATCAAAAATTTTCGGACGGACAGATGGACAGCAAGACGGACATTGCACAAACCCAATATACTCTTCTCCCTTCGTGAACGAGTATAAAAATTTGAGTATCTTATAGATTTTTATCGATTGTATAAAAAAAAACTGGATCTGCGCGTGCCGTGGACGATTCTATATCCGAAAATTGAATAAAATTGAATTGAAATTAGAAGAAGAGACCTAAACTTTTCGACTACAAATTCTCTGAAACTATACACAGAGCAGATTTACAATTGCTCTTCCGATATCTTGCCATTTCAATATTATTGATAAAAATCGATTTAACGACTTTCTTTTTTTGTGCATATTTCGAAACTATAAGAGCTAGAGCCACCAAAGTTTCGTATACTCTCGTGAAGCATACGCAGATCATGAAAAGGTCCCCTATTTTCAAATCGATTAACACAATCTCAAAGTGCGGCCCATCTTAAGGCGGCGTAATCATTAAACGAAGAGTCAGAATTGGGATTTTGCGTCAGAGGCTCCCTCGCAAAGCCCAACGAAGCTAAAGAGATTTAACAGAAATTAAATTAATTAGGTTGTCGCGGTAATAGTGGCGCAAAACGTTAAATACATAATTATGCTGGTAATTCCGGTCAAGGGTAGCCAGCATTCGGAACAGGGGATGCTCTCTCTAAGAGCCGGAGTTGCATCATTGTGTACATATATATTCGGATCTCATCCGAGACGGGTGGTCTGTTTTTGTCTTGTCGCTATTTCAATTATAATTGTTTTAACAGAGTTTAAAATTAACAGAATAGGGGAGACTGTAATGGACAAAGGCACTTGACTTCCGGAATTAAAACAAAAAAACAAAATGTAGGGAGATGGAGAAAATGAAAACAAATAAACCACCAACTGGTCATTTCAGCTCACCCGCACAGATTTGTTTTGGCATTAATTTGGGATTAAAAACCGTAAACGGACGCCGACAACGGACGACACTTGTTAAGTGGCGGTATTTTGAGTCATTTAATGAATTTAATAAAAATCACTGCTACGCCGTAAATCATTTAAAAGCCCGCAGAAAATCTATTGATTAAGCCACAGAATTGTAGGGCTCATTAAGTAAGCAAATATAGAATACGATTTTTGACAATTTTGTTTTTTTGTTTGGGATTTCAAATCTCATTTGTTAATTCTTGGAAACAAAATTTAATTTTTATTTGGAACTTACTTGGGTAGAAATGGTTTGCGCAATTTTTTTTCATGATATGATCACCATTACTAGCCGACTCGATTTAGCCATGTCCGTCTGTCTGACAATAGAAGAGCTGGAAAACTGAACTTGAACTTTTTCAGTTCGTATATACCATATGCAATTCAGGTTTATTTGAAATGATCGATAGTCGTTCCCTTTTTTTATTATCGAAATTTATCATTTTCTACCCTGAACCCATTGAAAATGTGTAAAAAGGGTATATAGAAAGCATATCCTACCCCATAAAATATATATATTCTTGATTAGGACGACGAGCTGAGTTGATTTAGCCATGTCCGATTTCGATCTGTCTGTATAAACGTAGCGATCGGAAACTACAAAATATCTAAGCTTTTCGACTATAGATTCTCAGAATCAATGCGCAGAACAAGTTTATAATTTTTTTCGACGTCGTGCTACTTTAATTTCAATAATATCGATACAAATCGATTTCAACCTTTGGTTTTTAACATATCTCTGAGACTATAAGAGCTGGAGACACCATTTAATGCGTTGTGTTCGTATAAATCTGATGTAGATTTTGAATATTTTTGATTTTGGTCCCCAATCGACACAAATATTAAGCAGACGCAGATTTTGATATCTCAAGATTTAGGATACCTCCACCCAATCGCCCCTGATATCGATACAATCAAAAAAACCGCAAATACTACAGACTTGCAAATAGATATACATTTCAATGCTCTAAATAAGTCCGGAAAATTGCATACTTTTAGTTTAGAAGAAAACAATGAATTCGTTTCTGTAGTGGGGGTAATCGCAGCTACCGAGTAAAGTGTGTGTGTGTGTGTGTGTATGTAAGTGTGTGTGACTTTGTGTATGTATGTCAATGCAAAGGGATTGAAGTGTTTATAAAGACAGATCGCAAGGTTCAGGGTATCTTTTATCGGGCAGTCCCGACTAGAGCCTTCTCTTTTGTTATAAATTGGTATTTTTAATGTTTTAAATTTACTATACTTCAACATGCAAGTTTTTTATCAGATATTTAAGGGCTTGAATGTGTTTTTTCTCTATATTTTTACCTCGTTTCGATGTTTTTGTTTTTTTTTACTCGTTCACGTTGTGAAACTAGTATATTGGGTTTGTGCAATGTCCGTCCATATGTCTGTCGGGATGAACGCAACCTTTTTCCGTACTATTGCAGATAGAGACTTGAAATTTTGGATATATACTTGTAGTTCTCCTCTTCAGACAAAGTGTTAAGATTTTTGTGCGACGTTCATGCCGATAACATATCGATACACCTCAAATCGCAAACCGAGAAAAGTTCAATTTCCCACAATTGTAAAAATAGTCACCAAATTTATATGTAGATAGCTGGTGACGTTCTCCAAAGATTGCATCATTGATATACCAGCAACGCCCACTAGAACGTCCAAAAACCCAGAAATAGCTGGTCCTCCTTTAAAGATCGATACAAATTGCGGCCACTTTTTTGTTGTGAGTAATGTAAGATTAGTTTTGGAGAGAGACATGCTCCATTGCGACTGTTACTTACATTCATTTACACAAAACTATTATACAATTTTTACCGATATGCATATCTGAAAAGTTACCGAATTTTCCAGGTAGACTGCTAACGATCTCTTCCTCATGGCGTTGCATCGAATCTAATTAAAATATCTGCTAGTAATCGATCTAATAGCCCGGGCAACGTTGAATAAAACCAGTGGGTATACACAAATTTTACGATACGTATGTATGCGTATGTATGTGTGCATAAATTGATGCTTTGAAACTTCTATATTTTTGTAGATACGAAGGGAAATGCGTGGGGCGAGTGTCGCGGCATGAGCCCAGTGAGTGGTCGGTCATTCTTGTCAATGAAAATGAGAACGGCATATCAATAAATATAACCTGATCACTTTAACGCTTTAACGTCGTCGAATGCTGCGCTCCATTCATCGAAAATGAAAAAAGGTAAATATGTAGCCCACATACGTATAATAATCACAACAGATTCACAAAAAAAGAACGTAGAAAGACAACAGAAAAACACAAGAACTTTTCAGTCAGCCGAAACACACATGAATAACAACGCATAATAATAAAATCTAACTGGAAAGAGGTGTGACTAGACATATGTACGGGTTGAATGTTTGCCTGTAAATGTCCAGTTTATTTGGGCGCACAAAGGGAACGGACGCGACGCAGGCGATTGAATACACATACCGGTTATTTAAGTATTACCCATCTATATACAATATCTTATCTACATATTTACATATATATACATACCTACACATTCAGGGGGACGAGTGTGAGGTATATTAATATATTATAATCACACTTACATTTCTAATTTACTATCTGATTTACTACAAAATTTACGATTTCATTCAATAATTTTTTGGCACCTTTACCTCATTAAAAATTGTTACCTTTTTCTATACCTCGTACTTATAGAATAGCTATAATAGGGTATACTCAAGACATATGAATATGAACAAATAGAAAATGATATTGGAGAAGAGATTTAGGACTATGAATAGCAGTATCATTACTTATTATATGGAAAAGATGATTATAATTGTCACACAAGATCCGAAATGAAGTGCTACAGAATTGAAGAAGAAGAGCTGTAAAAAAAATTTAGCAGAATAAATTTTCCCGTTAATTAGTTTGTGTAAAGAGATTGTACCAAGCATGGTTCTACGAGCACAAAGAGAGAAAATATTTATAAGTAAAAGTCTACTAAGGTAAGAAGGCATGCGAATATTAGAATTCCAGAAGAGCAGAAACTGTTTACTCGGATTCAATTCTATCCTGATGAACAATCAAAGTATATAGTGTTTTGAAAACTGTCAAGATCGGATTACAACCTTTGACCAGATAGAGAATAATTAAAAATTACCCGAGAGGTTGATGATTTTGCAAACGCTATATTTCAAATTTAGGAACCCAAGCTACAATTGTTGAAATTGCGGAAATTCAATTGAAATTCGAACGAGTTGGGCTCACATTTATTTTGTATAAACGAATACGTGTAAAGACTAACTCACGGCCAAAAAATGATTACATATTTAATTAAGTATGTGTGCATGTGGTATGCTGTTAGTCCACGTTTGTACACATACTCACATTTGAATAACAATTTTATTCTGAATTCTGAATTTTGCATAACACCATAACTTACTTCTCGGGACTTTCTTGGAATGTTTTATGTAAGTTTGTATATCAAATAGTAATTTTATTAAATATTTTAATTATTGCCTCAAAACTATCACCTTAATCTCACCTAACCGGATCCCATTTTTAAAGCTTATGAGTGGAGCCAGCTCAATGGACTCATAAATATGCAAACTAGCTTAAAGACTGTTGAATAAATGAGCTATAGAAGAAAAGGCAGACCAAATTGTTAAACGCTTTTTATACCCTAAACTACAGTAAAATTGGGTAGAATGGTTTTGTGCCTGTGTAACAGTCAGAAGAAAGCAAGTATATATATTCTTGATCAGAACGACTTGCTCAGTTGATTTAGCCGTGTCCGTCTGTCCGTCTATATGTACGTAACGAATTGAAGAAACTACAAAAGCTACAGTCGTAAACTTTTCGACTTAAGATAACAAGTTTATCATTTTTTTTCTATAACTTGTTGCTTTATTAATATTGCTAAAATTCGAATTCAAGGCTTGGTTTTTTTTAGCATATTTGGGAGACGGTTTGAAAGGTACGTTTAGACAATACATAAAACAACAACAACATGTGATACCTTATCTGGCTCATGAGATATTGATCTTTAAGTGATTCGGAAATAATATTTATTTTTGGAGGCTTTCAGAAATTCATTAAGTTTCATTTGTTTCATTCATTCATTCATTAATTTATGAGTTTGCGAAAATTAGATTAATTTGTTAAGTGTCAACTTTTAGCGTTGAAATAGCTTTCTGTAACTTTGTGAAGTTGTGTCCCATCACGAGCCAAGAAACATTAGTTTTACGACATTTGGAAAACAGTGAGAAGGCTTAAGTCGGGTCGGCCAGACTAGGAGATACCCTGAACCCAAATTAGAGCCGACTAGAGCCTTCTGACTTATTTTGCTTAAAAATTCAGGAAACAAAGTCTGTATTGTTCTGCACCCATTTATTTACGTAGTTACATTAATTAGGCGTCATTAAAGATATGCGTCATTGAAATCAATGGAAAGACTGCGTTATAACAACATTTAAAAGCGGGACACGTTTTTGTCGATTTAGTTGATTTTTTTACGAAATCTTCTACGGACTTTAAAGTCTCAGCAATGCCGCTCCGAATTAATTTGTTAGATGTTTAACTTTATATTCAGATAAATATTATAAATTATAATTTATGAAGATATTATTCATTTAAAAATAGTGCAGATATGATTTATTAGACGACGACAATCAGATTCTCGTACGAGACCCTAAACGTAATGCCCATTATGCTTTGATTCCACAAACCCTGATACCTTCGCTCCAAAAATTTAAATTGACATGCTCAGTGTTCACCGCTGTCCAAGTGCGAATACAAGAAGTTAATTCTTCATAATTTTTGTTATCCACTGTTTTACGATTTCAATATAATCCGCACTTTTGTTGATACTCAAAATGAGTTCCAGGTTGCTCATTTCCCAACAGCTTTCGAATCTTTGGCCTAGTCGTTTGCCATTGAAAATTGTGGGAAAGTTTTCAAATATTTTAGTGCTAGTTTTTGATGAGTCCAAATTTGATGTGCAATGGTGGCATTTTGAATATTATGATCAACCAAAGTATACCCTCGTTTTGACCAATCTTTCATTGAATAATACACATGGTAAGTTCGACTCGCCAGAGACAGAGAAAATATCAATGCTAACAAAAGTGACCAGAACTAGAACTTCCACTAATGCTCTTTTTATTTAATACAGTCAAGCAATATATTCTTTGTTCTATAGGATTATATCATATATCATAGCAGATAAGCAAGTATGGCTTGAGTAAAGCAGACAATTCACAGGCGAACATCCTTGCAAACATGATCGTTGAAAACAAAGCAAACCAAAAAAAGGAAACTCCCTCATTAAGAACAAATATTCCGAGCCGAGTCCAGGTTGCGGATATGATCGCATATATGTAGGTGGCCTGCCTAAGTTATGACTTTTATAACTGAACTTGAAAATGCGACAAAAGGCAGGTTTGCGTGAATGGTAATATTTCAATGACGGCCAAATAATGCAATTATGCAAAACAATACACAATTTTGGTTGGACTTTCATTTTTCATTAATTTTCTTAATTAAAAAATAAAAGTTGCAAAACCAATGCATCAAGTTGCCTCTGAAAGAAAGCTTAAAAAACAGTACCAGCTTTTAAAAAACAAAAAAAATTTTGTTTCTGCATATGGGGCCCCATGTGTATCAGAAAAATTAGATTTGTAAAGGACACAAAAAAAAGATAAGTTTTGTTACCTAGTGTAATTAATAAGAAAACGGCTCCAAAGACTTTGATAAATGTTTAATATATTGTAGCCATTAACATGTTTGATATATGACAGATATCTGGAATATTTCGTTTTTGCAAGATATGGCTTGTTTAGTGTAGCTACTCTTGAACCCATTGAAAAATGGATAAATAGGGTATATTGATCTTGTGCAAATGTATGTAACAGTCAGAAGAAAGCATCTCCGACCCCATAAAGTATATATATTCTTGATCAGTACGACGAACTGACGTCTGTCTGTCCGTCCTAATCGATACGCAGAACAAGTTTATATATATTTTTTTTCGATTTCTGGCTCCGTTTTATTAAAATCAATAAAAATCGATTTCAACCTTTGGGTTTCTTACTATATTTTCATTTCCAAATTTATGGGGGAGCGCTGAAGGGAGGGGCGGAGCGTTCTAGAGGACGTGGCCGGGATATAAATGTCGAAATCATTGGAGGAGGTCCCCAGCTATCCGTATACAACATTTGGTAACTCTCGTGTATCGATATGTTATCGAATTGCCAGCCTCCCAGTGGCACAAAAGTCTTAACACTTGGTCTGAAGAGGAGAACTACAAGCATATATCCAAAGTTTCAAGTCTCTATCTGCAATAGCACGGAAAAAGGTTGCGTTCATCCGGACAGACATATGGACGGACATTTCACAAACCCAGTATACTAGTTTCACTTTGTGAACAAGTATAAAAATGTGTGTCACATTTTTTTTATAAGAGATGTCCCATCTGCATATATGTACATATGTTATGTGGTTAGAGGTTCAGGGTATCTCATAATCGGGCGCTTCCGACTAGTGCAATCTTTTTATTTTCATTTTTAAGCACGAAGTTATTCTGGTTTGAAATTGTTTATGTGAATCAAAAGGTACTTGAACGTAGGTGAGCTTGGGTAAATGTTCTTTTTTTTTGTAAACGTGTGCTTAAAAGGATGCTCGGCTCGGAGACTGGGTTAATGTAGTTGAAAATAAAATTAATTGCAGTTGATTAGTTTCAAACGGTGTTTGATATTCTTGTTTACATAAGAGAAATACTTATGGAATGTACACAAAAAGCCTCGAACTCACAGATATTCCATGTACTCGTAAATATATATGTATATATATATAGAAATACAAATCAACAAGCCGCAATATATGAATTCCTAGTGGATAATAAACTGCAAGACAGTTTATTTGAACACCTGTATTTATTTAAAACAACCATCCACACATGGAAATATAAAAAAAATTCAAACGCAATTGATAGTGAAGCAGTCATACATACACATACATATGCATATGTATGTGAAAACTGCTCTATAACAACAACGCTGCCCAATAATCGTGTTCACCTATGAATGAGTGTTTACCGATCGCTTACCATCTGAGAGAATGCAAATGGCTTGACCAATATATATGTATCTATATATACCTGAGGAGTGGCTTCGGCTGTGGATCCATCTGTTTTATTGCTGCGCACAATTATTTGTTAATGAATTATGTAATTAGTATCCGAATCGCTGTGACAAAGGAAGCTACAAGCTTGTTTGTCAAAACAATTAACAGAACTAAGAAAAATCTCACAGCTCCTCAGCTCTCTATTCAACAACATCGAAAAGTGGCGATCAAAAGTCCACGTAAAGAGGCTCAAATATAGGTGCATCACTCGAAAAGACCCAGGTGAGCCAGGTGAGCTAACGTGAGCCTATAGGCATTCAAATTAGTGCTTGTATCAACAAGTAAGAACGCTTCAGTCGGGCGTCACCGACTGCGTTATACCCGACGTTATGGGAACAGCTGGAAACAGTCGAAAACGGTTTTAATTATTATTATTATTTTGGAGAAATATTATTTTGTGTAACTTTTAGCTAGATCTTTCCAGGAGGTAAACTGCCAAATTTAGCTAGCTCTAAAACTGACCAGTTCTACCACACAAACTTGAGGACTCTAGCTCTAAAACTGTAGGAGATATAGATAGATATAGATCGGAACGTACCTGAGATATCCAGGTTATCTACATACCAAATTTGCTGACTAGATTTAAAATTCTGTGAAATAAAAAACTAGTTATAGATAAGAGCTGTCAGTTACTTCGGTTTTTGCGATTACGGGGCGAGAGGGGGCGTGGCCGTAAAATGTTTTCTCTGGTATTTTCTGGAGCTTTCAAATAATTTATGCATATTCAAAATATAATAAAAATAATTTATTCTCAAAAACTGCGGGTCGTTCTAGTGGGGGTTGTCTCCATCTACATAACAAACTTCATGACTCTAGCTTTAAAATTGGGTGAATATACACCTTTTATCGACTGGAGCTATTAAATATTTCAGATTTCTGGTTTTTGAACGAGTCAGGTCTATAACTGAAGTATTTCTAATCTGTGGGTGGGTGGGTTTTTCTTCTCTTTAAATTTCCAAGGCGTGTCAGTGCCCTAGTTGGTAGCACCCGACTAGGAGATACCGTGTACTCAGTTGCGAGTTGTCTTTACAAATATTTCCCCCTCTAAATAAATAATTATTCATTTGAACCAAAATTGGTGTGTGCAGCTCTCATAATCTACGAAAAAGCATGGCACCTCATTAATTGTTATACCCTGAACCCATTGGACATGCGTGTATTTAACGGGCGCCCCATAAAGTAAATATATTCGTGATAAGGACGACGAGCCGAGTTGACGTCTGAATGAACTTGGAAATTAATAAAGCTAGAGATCTAAGCTTTTCCACTTTAGATTCTCCTAATCAACATGTTTATCATTTTCTTTGATATCTTGCTTCATTAATATCGATAGATCGATTGGTTTTCTTGCCATATCTCGGAGACTATAACAGCTAGAGGCAACAAATTTAATGCTCTATGCTCTTATTAAGACCTACAAATTTCATAACAATCATACTTTTTGTTTCGAAGTAAGTCACGAGTTCGTTTGTGTATGTGTGTGAGTAAATTTTTATGTATGCATGCAAGATTTGTTCAAAGTATCTCCTAGTCGGGCGCTCCCGACTAGAGCCTTTTCCCTACCCTTTTTTTTGTGTTTATTATTTTTATTTTATTTATATAATGATTTATAGAATGTCGACAAAGCAACATACCTTTATAGACATATCGTTTTTATAAATATATATAAATATAAATATAATTATATATTATAAATATATAATTATTAAATGCTAAAAAGAATTATAAGCATTTCTAATAACATCACCAACACGTTAAGTTATTAATATTATTATATTCAATGTCTTGAGAAGTTTTTAAATTAAATAAGTAAAAAGGAAAGTTTAAAAAAGTTTTGATCTTGGAGATCAGAAGGGCCAGCGAGTTTATTTGCATGATTACCCGCTCGCTTGTTTATTACGTCACCAACATATGGAACAGTTAGGTCTTTTGTGATTTCATGTGTGTCAACGACTGTCACCTTTCTCAGAAATTTGGCCTGTATTATGATGTCCTTTCGAATCGTCTCCCAGCTAGGACGGAGGTTTTGCTGATCCTTGACGGGGATGTCGGAGGCGGTGAGCAGGTCGTTGATGTACATGCTATATAGGATTTAGGCCCAGTAGACCCTGCCCCGAGGCACTCCAGCACGGACTTGTTTTACCTGAGTTACCTAAAAAGTTTTGCCCCTTAGAAAGCTCCTGACGACGATTTTATACAGCAAGCCTTCTGTAGTTCATGGAAGCTAATCAGGCTGAAGTTGACAAGCTTGGCTTGTGATATTTGTTTAACTTTACTACACGTTTTCTTTAATCCTGGATCGTCATCTATTGCTCTCATGTTTTTATACTCGTGAAAAGTTCTATTGAAGATATAGACCTGAAACCTTGGATATATCAATTGTAGTTATCTGTTTCAGACAAAGAGTAAGGATTTTTGTGAAGCTGGCAATTAACATAACATAACACCTCAAACCGCAAATTGATAAACGGTGAATAATTCCCAACATTTTGTATACAGATAGCTGGGAACCCAACTCCCCAAAGATTGCGACCTTGATATCCCGGCCACGTCCACTAGAACGCCCCTCCAGCGCCTCCATCTCCCACTGTTTTTAAAGTGAGTCACCAAATTTTGGCAGAAAGTTTTTGCATGACCTCCTCTAAATATCGAGGCGAAAATTTTCCGCCTCGTCCACTTTCATCCGCCGCATCCACTCATATTACAAACAACCGAAATTTTGCAAATTATGAATAATAATTAAAACCGTGAACAAGTAAATTTGAAATATTAATCTTTTGCGTATGCTTAACGTGAACATATTAAACCAAATTCGTTAGTAGCTTATACAGTGTGAGATAAAGAGAAAAAAAGAGAAAATATCGATGAGAAAACAATCATTTGATCGATCATTTAACATAAACTTGATCTGCTTATGGTATACATGAACGTAAAAAGGCCAAGTTAATCTTTGTGGTGAACTGACCAGGCTAGTGATGCTGGCCAAGAAATTTTATACTTTATATATATATACATATATACTTTATACTTCTGCCTATTACATTTACACAAACCCATTATACTGTATTTACCCATTTTTCATGGGTTCACGGTATATAATTCCATGCTGTCAACTGATTTGAATTCCCTTAAAGTTAACAAGAATCGGTTAATGCAATCCCTTTATACAGTTATGCACAAGGAAACAGTTCAATGAATTTAAACTACTTTTAATAATAAAACAATACTTATATAATCATATAATTTTATATATATCATATATATATACATATATCCTGATCACGTATATATATGAGCTTGATGGGGTCGGAGCTGCTTTATCCTGCCTGTTTTAAAAGTTTTAGCCATTTTCAATGGTTTCAGGCTATACAAAACAGTTTGCTCTATGTTGTAAGTACATCATGGACAACAACCGTTTAGTTTCATGTGAACAAATTTTCGGTATGTTATCTAAAAACCAAACCTAACTAATCTAACAAATGGTTTATGACTTGTGAGAAACTAAAATTTGACCGCTTGGAAACACTTTAGCTGACGCGAGTATTTCAAGTTTCAGCCTCTAGCTTTAATAGCGGCAGACGGACAGCTAGACGGACATTGCACAAGCTCAATATACTCTTTTTAATTCGTGATTTGATTCAAATGCCATTTTGAATTATTTATTATTAATTATTATTATTATTTATTCTTTATTTATGACTTTATATGTACACTCGTGGACAAAATAATAGGTGTGAACTTTTTGTGTTCAACAGCTTATTTTGCGTATATTTTTCCATCAATAAAAAAGGCAATATCAGCTGGCCACAATAATAGGTGTAATCATTTAACTTTGTTAATTGCTTCCAAATTTTGCCAGTTTTGGACCCGTTTAGTATAAAGGTCTTGTATCCCATTTAATACCCTGTGTCTCCGCAATTATTTTGCAACACTTTAGCCATTCTATGTTCCGATTGGAATATTGTACCAAGCTCTGTGGATATTTTCCCATAGTTGGGGTTTATTTCGGCAAACAGTATTTCCGACTTCTTTTTTAAGCTCTCCCCAGAGGTTCTCAATGGGATTGAGGTCTGGGGATTGACTTGGCACCTTATGCACTTAGAACCAATCCTTTACATATTTACAAAATTCGTATCGTTATCCTGCTGAAACTTCCATAAAAGTGGCATATGTACTACATATCTTGAAATTGTTGTCTTTAACTTGTAGTAAATGTATATATGTATATCCGGATCGGTAATAACAGCCAAGTTCCTATGGCATCAGAACACCACCCACCGAATCATCAACTTTTCTAAATGAGCAAATTTACTCCTGCGTACATGCACGTGTATATACAAAATCGACACGTCTGTGTGTGTGTGTATCTCTTGTATATATGTGTATATGTGTGAAAAGTCATGTGTATAATGAATAAAAAATAGATCTATATACCCACTCATCACTGTGTATGTGTACATGTGTCTATGTGTGTGCTATATACGTAATATGCACACAAACATACATAATTGCGAAGGAGTTAAAAAGGCTTGCTCGTTAGTCAAAAACGAAGCGAACCAACAACGACTTTACTCTCTCCTCCTTTGTCACCTCCCTCTTCGACAGTATTTTTTTTGTTGTTTTTTTTTATGCTGGAGGCTGGCAATACAGCTGTTGGTTGCTGAAGCTCCAGTCGCGCGTGTGTGTGTGTGTGTGTGTTGTACATATGCTTGCATATGTGCACACATATAAAACTTAACACATACACACACACACATACACATGCCCAAAGGGGTTTTTCTTTACCTTCAGCCGTGCGTGTTTTATTCATTTATATTTAAAAGCGTAAACGCAGACGCGGGTTTTCGTTCTTTCCATTCTTCTTTGGTTTTGAGTGTCACTTTTTTTTTTCTACCGAAATGAGTATGTAGCTACATACATACATACATACATACGTACACATGTGCTCACATACACCCGCAGTTAGGCACACTTGTATCTGAATCTGTGTGGATGGGATGGCTGTGGCTCCATTTTCGCTAATAAATGTATGTATGCCTATATATTTACATATACATATACATACATATGTACATATATATATAAAAGTATGAAAGTACATATTTCTTAAGGGTGGAGCAATGTACGACGGAATAAAATAAATAAAATGGAGTTTGGTGACGAATTCGCAACATTTCTGGCTCGACTATGCTAAATCAAATTAACTTTCATATTGAATTTAATAAATATAAACGTATGCTCGTTATACATACTATATAACTTAGATACATCTCGAACACATCATTTGGAAGTCAACAGTTCATTTCAGAGACCCTAATTTGGTAGAAAGTTCCTTTACTAATTACAAATACAACAACAAAGAAAGTTTATATATAGTAAAACTGAATAATATCTTCAAATATTCAAAAATGGAGTCAATGAATTTTATGGATTCAAAACAGTGGCCTTAAAAAATTTGTGGATGCGAAGATTCGAGGATGTTATCAGTAGTCTGTATCCTTACAATTTAAGGCGAGTTTCCCAAAAACAGTGGAATATTTTTACGCTCCCAGAGGGTGTAGACATCTCCAGATGTAAGCGAA